>JAJJMB010006313.1:0-15552 GCA_023531105.1 Papaver atlanticum
AAAGGAACACGAAAACAACAGCTCCACAAGCAAACTTTTGATGAAAAGAGTTTCAGAGAAGGAAAAAGAATGTTGGGTTACAGAACCTGTTAGAGCACTGCTCGGTCGAACTCGCAAGCATTGTTATCTCAATCTTGTGTGTCAAGTTTAGGTGTCAAAAATATAAGTCTTGATTTCTAGTCTACTTATAGCTATGTCTCGGATTAGGATAGAATGTGTAGTTGAGCTTTATACTTCACGACATTCATCGATTGAAGACGAAGATCTGCTAAGGGGAGCTTGGGGGAACTTCATCAACAAAAGGTATGTGAAAACTTGAACTTATCTATCACTTAGAAGTCTATTTTATTATATCTCCTATTGAGACTAATTCGTATAGCTATATATACTTTTACATCATACACATTTGATATTTCGAGCTGAGTTTAACTCGCTTATATCTTTCTCGAAATATGTGTTGGAAATCTTTTTGTTATAATTACGTTCATCATTATACTTGACGAGTTTAATTGGAAACAATTTATTTGTTGGAAACTAAATAATAAGTCAAAAGATGATCATGTGAAAATCGCCTTGTAACATCTTACATGATTTGTGTGAGACGGTCATTTGATGTAGACTCATAATGTTTCGTATTAATCATTAAGCTAATAGTTTGTGTGAGACAGCTATTGACGTCTTCTAAGAGTGTTTCAATGATTGAAATGGGTATTTATAACAATTAACCATTATCTGGATATAGCACAGTATGCATACCCGTATGCAAACTGTTGTAAGAATGATTCAGGTCCGGGAACCAAGTATGTATACCCGTATGTGAACGGTTTTAACTGTTAAAGTCTGGGAACCAAGTTTGCGTACCCGTTTGCAAACTGTTTCACCTAAGTTCGATTTGGAACAACAGTATTCGTACCTGTTGATGGTGGATTTTCGAAAAATGTCAAAATCATAAAATCCTGATACTGCATGTTTCTGACCCGGCTTCAGGAACGCATGTGATGATTCATATTTTACGATCTGTGAACCGTTTTCATGATCTCTGACTGAGTGAGCGTTCCTCTCAGAGCTATGATGAATATGTTTCTCGAAAAGCCTCCCCGGCTGAGCGTTCGATGCTTCACACATTTCATCATCACCTCTATGTAGAATCTTAATGATTGGGAGGTTCTCTATACATAATTTTTTGTTAGAGAGCTGAACGCCTTCAGGATGTCACGCTGCACGTTGTTCCCTGACTATGTAGAGAGACCGTGTATAGAATCTTGATGATTGGGCGGTTTTCTAGACATAATTGTTTGTTAGAGAGCTGAACGCCTTCAGGACGTCATGCTACACGTTGTTCCCTGACTATGTAGAGAGACCGTGTATAGAATCTTGATGATTGGTTTGTTCTCTATACACCCCTTAGAACGAATATGATGCTTCAACTATCTCATATCTCGATTCTGCACATAGATTAACTCTAGTGTCATTCGCCAACTGAATTCCTAGAAAATAATCTATGTCATCTCATTACTCCGTTGCATGGATATCCCCGGCTAGATTCCATAGATTAGTAATAGATAACCACTTTATCTCATTACTCCGTTCCTTGAATTCCCCGACTGAATTCCATGGGTTAGTAATAGATACTTAATTCATTTTATTACTCCGTTTCATAAATTATTCTCAGTTGAATTTCATGAATTAGTAATAAATATCAAACAATCGGGCGTCTGGACTATCACCGAGTAAGCCCCAAGAAAATGGTACAAGTGTACTCAACGATGATGCACGAACAAGAACACAAATGCACGAACGAGCATTCAAAAATATGGACAAACGAGGAAACCAACGCAAAATAGGAGAGAGAAAACAATAATAAAAAAAGAAGCGCCTAGGGACCGGGCACATCGGCCAGCCGGTCATGCCGCTGTGGCCAGTCCCCCACGCCTCTTCCTTATTTTATCTTATTTTATTATTTTCATAATCTCATGAAGACTCCTTCATTCGAGCAACTTTCCTTGTTTGAGCAAAGCTCACGGTTTCTCCATATTTTCCTTCAAAGATGAAAAATAATAAAGAATAGGGGAAAGTGTCACGGGACCAGGCTACCTAGACGGTCGTCCATGCCCTAGCCATGGCCTGTCCCACACCTTGCAATCCCTTGTTTTCATAATTATTATTTCCCTCATCTCATGAAACTCCTCCATTTGAGCAAAAACCCTGGTTTTTCCATATTTTCTCAAATATTGCTCAAACGGTGAAAAGCCAAAAAGTCAAATGGTTACACGAACGACTAGGCTACTCATGACAAATATTAAATGAGCAAAGTTCTACTTGCTCAGTCGAGCAAAATCAAGAATTTCAGTCAAGATCAAACTCTTTTGAAAATCCAAAATATTGCTCAAACGCACACCAGAAAATACCAAAACTCTCAAGATTGAGACACGGACATCATAGCAACATGGGCATGCTTCCTTGACCAAACAAGGCCGGCCCTAAGGCTTGCAAGGATCCGATTCCACACACATCTTTATAATGTTGACCTAATTTGCTCAATTGCTCATATTGGGTCCAAACTCTTTCCAACCAACTTGGAAATTGCTCAAACGACCATCCGCTGGTCCCACGACCACCAAGGGCCGGTCTCATGCCCTCTTGGTGGGTCCCTCACCTCTCCATAATTAGGTTTTATTACCTAATGCTCAGACAAGCACTATTTTAATAAATGATTAAACAAGCATTTAATCATCCTTTCACCAACTGGTCAACAAAGGACTTTGGTGCATACTCACACGAGCACTTGGGCACTACATGGTCGTCCATCATCCCATGTAGCCGGTCCCTCCTTCACTTAGTGATTGATCTTCAATAAATCACCACCTAATCAGCAATCGATCAAAATTAGGGTTTCGAACTGCTCTGCAAATCATAATTTTGAGCAAGTTTAAACATTTATGATTTTATGATTGATCCAGCAATCAACATCTCAATTAATTACATAATATTTGGTCCAGCTACCAATATTTTAATTAATATTTTATTTGGTCATGCTACCAATAATTCATCTAACGAGCAATATTCGCTTGATAGACACATTTTTGTGTCTAGATTGTCCTCAATGTCTATTTTGTTAGTGTTCAATTTGTACTTATTATGCTGTTTTTGTGTATGTGTAGGAGTTTTTAGAGAAATAAGCTATTGCGGCGAATGTTACTCGAAAAGTGGTGTTTTACACCCCAGGATAAAGTACTAAAGGCACCCCAGGAATACACCGGAGGAACACCGAAAAAGTGTTGAATACACTCCATAAAAAGTGTTAAAGGTACCCACCAAAATTACTAAAGGCACCCTCAAAATGGATAAGGGCGCCCCCAAGGCAGCCGGGCTGTTAAAGGCACCCAAATTTTGGATTCAGGGCACCCCTTCTTCTTAATTTGAATTCATTGTTTTGGCGGGAAATCATTTCATTCATTGGCAGAACTTCGATCAAAGATTTGATGGGGTTGGAGGTAGATTCAAGGGCTGATTTTTGATGGGTAGTTGTGATATGACCTAATAAACATGTTTTGGGATTTAGTTTCGACTGAATTTGGCTAGATAATCCAAGAGTTGAGAACAGGGCAGTTCGTGCATGGAAAAGATATTCACAGGATTTGGAGAAGTTTGAACGAGTTCTGTGCAAGTTTGTTGGCTCGAGCAACACTTTGGGGCGTGGCAGAGATAAATATGGCAATTTGGCAGCTTCAGAACACGTGGAGAAATTAAAAATCTGAATTATTTCCTAAACAGGCCGTGAAGAATAATGCCGAGTAATGGAGAATTATATGAAGTTATTACGTGATATTTCGATGTTGTTGGGTTATAAATAGTTGTTGGGGACTCAGAGAAGGGGTGTCGAGAGTTTGGGGAGCTGAGGAGAGCCAGAGAAGAAGAAATCCGAGTTTTACAAAACTCGGTTTCTGCTGCTGCTGATGATGATGAACATCAAGAACACGAAGAACAAAAGCCTGTAAAGGAAAGTCGTTGCAAACTGTCACTTAATTGCGACAGTTCCCAACTCCTTTCCAACGACTGCGGAACAGTGTTTACAGCACTTATCTTTTATCGTTCATTTTGTGATGAGTTTTGTGCGTCACAAATTCCCGTTTTTCACTATTTTCTCCATTTTCACCATTGTAAACACTTTTTGAGCAAATAAAAAATATTTTGAGAGTGTCTATAATATGAGGAGCTAAACCCCAACACTGGGACGACGGAGGTGGCCGAACTTCATACATGGGTAAATTTATTTTATTATTTTTTATGACTTTTGCACTAATATTAATTGAAATATGATTTGATTTAATTAGTTGTCATTTGATTAGATGGGTCATGCTTAGCTTAGGTGATTTGATGTCCCATGCTTAACATTTACATCTAATATTTTGAGAATCTACCTTGGAAAAAATAGAGTCCATGTTTATATTCCTTGAGCTAAAATTGTTTAAAATAAATAAGTGAACCTTATGTTATAAAGATTGGCTAAATCCTTAGTCCCAGTACCTCTCGCCCATTGTTTAATATTTTTGTATATATTTTTATTAAATTTAAAAACTCGAATCTTCACGAGTCTTAGAGTTCGAATCATTTTTACTACAACTTCAAAATTACATCATCGCTCAGACGAGCAATATTTGCTCAAACGAGGAATATTGATTTAACCATCAATATTCAATAATTTTACTCAGACACGAGCAACGTTGCTCAGAGTGGTAATATTGATTCAACTATTTATCATACGAGCAATATTTTCTCAAACTAGCATCATGTCGATTCAAGAACTATACGTCTCAACAAACATGTTCAATCCATGAATCGCTGATCATTCGTCAATCATGCTCAATTCAACAAAACTTAGACTCACTGTCTAATCAAGTCAACGACTGACCAATAAAATACACGCTTGCTTTGCAGACTCCACGTTCGTGACATCAATCATGTCACATGGGGGATATCAATTATGGTTTTGGTCTGGCGGCCTACAACACGTGTGTTCATCCACGATGACAAATATAAGTAAATCGTGTAAGCGGTTGAGGGAGTTAGCAAAGTAGTGGGTGGACAATCAACCAAGTCTCCACACGACATGGAACTGATTTTACCACGATTTCCCACTTTCCCACCCTTTCACTCAAGAAACCGTCACACTTATTGGGATCAATGTGTTTACTATTCTGACAATATAAGTAAGTCCAAAATCGATGACTGAAGAACACACGATTCTTTCAATCGAAACTTATTTACACAGTTCACGTACTTGCAGAAACCTTCAACACATCCACAATCCTTGATCATTATTGATACCACAATTCTCATCTTCCCTCCTACAGATCAACCCATCTCCCTCTTTGTGACCGAATTGATGCTGGAACGGCCATTGACTTGGTTTAGGTCGGAGTCCTATAGATTGATCTCTCAAAATCAAAGCACTCCCGTGCAGTGTATGTGTGTGAGGTTAAGCAGTTTGCTCGGTTGAGGAGTCTCGTACGAATGGTCGTCTCTTCACTTTCCTAAAAACCAGCAAATCATTTTTCCCCATCTACAGTACCCGTTTGCGAACTGTCGGAAAAGATCAAAGTCCATAAATTAAGTTTGCGTACCCATTTGCAAACTGTGTTTGTTTAAGTTCTAAAATCGATTAAATATAATTTCATACTCATGAACAAATACATTTATAAATTAAGGAATGCAATCTTTGAAAACTGTGGCTAAAATGTTCATGAACTGATTCTTTGAAACAATCCGATTGCTTCAATTGTGCCTTGCTGTAACTCTTGATGAAATGTCTGATCACTATGATTATAATGAAGATGAAAAATCAAGTGTTGCACTCCTCTGTGAAAATATTGATTTTGATAATTGTAGCATTACGTACATCAACCTCGATATTCTTCCGGGAGAGACTTAAACCAATTTGGAGGATAGAATGGATTTCTCCTTGTTTACAGGAAATTCTTCTTCTAAATGATTCTACCGTGTGTCTAGCAGCTTCCACATCCATGGCGTCTGAATCATCCTCTCTATTGACATGTTCTTATTGTACTCTCAAGGGTCATGAACTCTCCAATTGCTTCAAGTACAAACATAAGATAAGATATGTCAATAACCGACAAAGGAGAGCAAATCGATTAACAAAAAAGCACAAATTTGTTCAGAAGTTGACTGAGGTATGTACTCCTATCTCCTCTCTAAGGAAGTTAATTTCCAAAGATAAGTTTAGACCACTAGAGAAAATAATACGGTCTAAACAAGTTGTGAAATAGGGTTCTAAGAATCGCATTCTAGAAAGTTATGGTGGACAAATTATTGTTTACCCCAGCACAACTTAAATGTGTTGACTGTGTATCTTGTTTCATGTGCCTGATTCAAAAGAGACAAGGGTTTACACACTTCAAACTTTAGGAAAAGAGAAAAAGATTTTCTTTATGTTTGGTTCTTCCTTTTAGTCCTGTCTTCATTTCCTTAGAAATTCTTCCATCTTTTCATTGTTAATTGATTTTGAAAAGGGTTTACTCTGTTTGAATAATAAAAGAGGGTTAATATCGACAATTCTGCCTTCTTTAGGGTTGTGAGTTGTGCGTACGTGAATCCTGAAAATGCGGGGGTCTAACAACTACACCCAACAATTCGTTTGGAAATATGAGAGGACTTACTCCAATATATTTTCTAGAGAATCAACTAGACAGTTAAACTCAATCTAGAGTAAGGTATATCAAAGAGTTTATATCTCTAACTCTTAATTCAATCCGCAATCAGCAAATAGAAATCTGCGAGCCCCATTGAATATAAAGAAGTAAACTTGAACGGTACCAAAGACCAATGTTCAAGGATCAATCAATCTCAATCAACAACCAAAGGTTGGATTTCCTAATTGATCGATACAACGCACAACCTATGATATTTAAATTATATAACAAAAATATAATTCGGAAAAGAAATAACACAGACACCAGAATTTTGTTAACGAGGAAACCGCAAATGCAGAAAAACCCCGGGACCTAGTCCAGCTTGAACACCATATTGTATTAAGCTGCTACAGACACTAGCCTACTACCAATGAACTTCGGACTGGATTGTAGTTGAACCCTAATCAATCTCACACTGATTCAAGGTACAATTGTGCTCCTTACGTCTCTGATCCCAGCAGGATACTCCGCACTTGATTCCCTTAGATGATCTCACCCACAACTAAGAGTTGTTACGACACAAAGTCGAAGACTTGATAAACAAATCTGTCTCACACAGAAAAGTCTATAGGATTGAATAAATCTGTCTCCCACAGAAATAACCAAGAGTTTTTGTTCCGTCTTTTGATAAATCAAGGTGAACAGGAACCAATTGATAAACCAGACTTATATTTTCGAAGAACAGCTCAGTATTATCAATCACCTCACAATAATCTAAATCATATGATGGCGAAACTAGATATTATGGAATCACAAACGATGAGAGGAAGATGTTTGTGATCACGTTTTATCTTGCCTATCGGAGAAATTAATCTCGAGCAAATCTTAGAGAAGATAGTACTCAAACGATAGAATCAAGAAAGATCAGAACACGCAACTACAAGAGAAATAGTTGGGTTTGGCTTCACAATCCCAATAAAGGCTTTCAAGTCGTTAACCAACAAGGTTTAGGAAAACCTAAGGTTAAAGGAGAATCGACTCTAGCTTATGAAACTAGTAACACACAGAAGTGTGGGGATTGGGTTTCCAAGTTGATAGAGTTCTCCTTTATATAATTTTCAAATCAGGGTTTGCAATCCAAGTTACCTTGGTAAAAAAGCATTCATTATCCACCGTTAGATGGAAAACCTGATTCAACCAAGCTAATATCTTTCAACCGTTAGATCGAACTTAGCTTGTTACACACAAATGAAATGAACCCTCATTTAGGTTTATGAACCGTACCTAAACGTGTACACCATGTTGACTCACCAATAGTTAACCGAAGTTAGCCATATGATTAATTCTCATATCAACCATATTCATCTTAACCATAACTAGTTCAAATGACTCAAATGAAACTAGTTAAAGAGTCATTCAATTGCTATATTATCATAGAAGTATACAAGAACACAATTGAAACAAAATTGTTTTGATTCACTCGACTCAATTCATGAACATTATAGCCACAGTTTGCGAAGATTGTATTCCTTATTATATAAATGTTTAAGTTCATATACACAACCGATTTTAGAAAGTAACCTACTCAAGTATGCAAACAGGTAAGCATACTTATGTAGTCGTACCTAGTTTGGATAACGTCAGTACGCGTACGGGTGCGCATACTACTTACAAAACCAAACTCCAGCAGAAATTCACGGAGGTGAACTTTCCACCAGTATGCGTACGGGTACTGATGTTCTTTGTAGATAGTGGTAAAAAGAGATTCGTTTCTCGAACTTTTGAAGGATTTTTTAGACTTCAATTAAACTCGATAACTCAAATAAAGTTGTATCAAAATTATAAAAAAGACACCGAGACTTTGGATTCCACCATTAACCAATTAAGTGATTCAATCTAATTAATATTCATGCAATTCTTTACTTTTAAAGTGATTCTAATTTATTGCCTCTAATAGATTTTTGAAGTAACAATTATAAATATCAAGCATGAAACATCAAAAGTTTAAAACTAAGCATGCTCCATCAAAACAAATCACAATCACTCAATAAAAATCAATTTTCCAATATTAGTTCTATGCAAATAATCATGTAAAAGATTGCAAAAAATAATTAAAATAGAAATATACCACTTTTCATGGAACAATGGCTTCCTCCGTTGCCTCGGCTAAGGGGTTTAGCTCCTAATATTAGAAATATGCTCAAAAGATTGATTCATGGCTCGAAAAGGTGTTTTATTGAAGTAAAATAATATTACAGCGAATCTACAACGCTTTTCTGCCGTTACAGAAATCACCATTATAATGAAGTGTTGTTTATAAGCGATAACTGTTTTCTGCTGTTGAGGAACGATACTTCTTTGGGATTGTTCCGTGTGGGTCAATGTTCTTCGTGTTCTTCAGAAGCAGCAGCAGCAGAATCCGGTTTCCTGCACCTTTGATTTCTCGGCTCTGTGGTGTTCTAAACTTCCCCTAACTTTCGATACCCCTTCTATATGACCCAACCCATCAATTTATATCAAAAAGAGCGATTAAATCTCTCCAAAATCTTCCAAAATCTCTTCCTTTCCCTTCACGGCAAAGTTGCGGAAATTTCTTGTTTTAGAATTTCTACGCGTTTCTGAGCTTTCCTTTTGATTCTACACTCTTCCTTAGATAGATACCAATCTTTGGGAAGGTTTATAGCGCTTTAATCTCTCTAAAATTTCCTAAACCAGGTCACACACGTGACTTTCCATATTTTGCTGTTGAGATAAAAATCCGTCGATTGAGCCCAGTTTAATCGATTTCAACATCCATATTAGATTCCTAGACCCATAAGGAGTCTATCCTATGAAGATCAGAGGTTTAGTCGACCTCAAACTCCTCCAAATCACTACCACCAAAACTTCCAGAAACATGTTTTCTGTTTTGGTTTTAGTTTCCCACCAAAAACAGAATTTGAACGTGAAGGAGAAAGGTTACCCCTTATCCGTTGCTAGAGTCCGCATAACACTTGTCCCTTGGGTGCCTTTAGTAATTTTTATGGGATGTTTTCAACACATTTTTTCGTGGTTCCTCCGGAGTATTTCTGCGGTGCTTCTGGTACGTTATCTACGGATGTTCAAATGCCACATTTTGAGCCAATTTCGTCGCAAAAGCTTATTTCTCCAAAAACACCTATAAAGAGAAAAAATACCAAAATAAGTACAAAAATGGGTACTAACAATATACACAATAGAGATGAAAATAGACACATAAATGCGTCTATCAGGTACGCATACTTGACCAGACATCAGCAACCGCCAGTATGCGTACGGGTAGCATACTCCAGGCTCCCGGTTTTGGGCTTGCACACTAATTTGATTAACACACTATGTTTATATCCAAACATGGTTACTTGATTCTAAACTCTTTATTTCAATCATTGAAACTTTCTTAGAGGATGTTAAATAGTTGTTATTCACAAACTATTTTTCATCAAAGCAATTTTAAAGATATTGAAATTATCATAATGAAACATTCCAAGTCATCACCAAATGATTGTATCACACAAACCAAGTAGGATGTTACTTAGAAATTTTCATATGATCATATTCGGACTTTCGTCACGAATGTAAGATGAACTTGGCCGAAACGAAAGCTTTCCAACACATATTCGGAGAAATATGTAAGCGAGTTAAACTCGGCTCGAAATTTCAAATGTGTATAGTAGAAAATTATATTGTAACACGACTTATGTCTCAATATAGGAGATAGAGTAGAAATAGACTTTCCAAGTGATAGATGAGTTTCAGTCTCCACATACCTTTTGTTGACGAAGTTCCACAAGCTCCACTTAGTAGTTCTTCGTCTTCAAACGATGAACGCCATGAAAACTAATGCTCAACTACACAATCTATGTCCTAGTCTGAGACATCTAAATAGGCTAGAAATCAAGACTTATAGTTTTGATCACTAATATGGACAAACACACTGGAGATAGCAACGCATGCGAGTTTGACCGAGCAATGCTCTAACAATCTCCCCCTTTGTCAATTTTAGTGACAAAACTATCAATACATATGGATTACAAAATAGATAAAGACTTTGTAGCTTCTCATCCAAATGCTTGATCTCCTTTGCATCTTCAACACGACTCGAAATCTTCGTCACTTCCTAATACTCCGTGATTCTAAACGTGTTCAACTTAGCATCATAGTTATTAAAGATCCGTAGCGATAACAATGATAAAACAAGTGCTCTCAATCATTGTTATACAGTGTCATAGTATTACTACATAGTATCAAAGTTCAATTGTATCACAACTTTGACAACAATACTATGTTGATATGTATCGCTCCCTCTTAGTCAATATATCATCTCGATATGAAAACCACTCCCCCTTACATAATGATCCATACACATTAATTCTCCCTCTTTTTGTCAATATAAATTGGCAAAGGTTCGAAAACTAGTGGGATCCTCATGAAATTTCCATAGAGATTCTTCATGACCAAAAGAGAACAACATACCAACAAATTTAGATGCAATCATAAAGCCTAAGCTAAATTCATTCATCAAGGAATTTATAAAGATACAAGATAACCCATATAATATTCCACAGCCGCACTCCCCACAAAGATATGGCGATTAAGCACAAGTTCAAAAAGAACTCTTCCCCATAAAATGTCATTCCCAAAAGAACAACAAAGGCAACCTTGCTTTTACAAGAAAAGAAGGGTTTCTTTGGATATAATCAAATAACATGAAAAACATGAATTTGTATCCAAAAAATCAATTGAATTAACCACAAAAATGATCACTTCAATTGACATGCTCGACATAAGAAACCTTACAGAGCAACACAGTACGTACACAAAAATGTGGATCAGGGAAGATCAATACTACGGAATAAACAAGGATTTATTCTATTTTTCATCACTATTTGCACATTAACATATAATAGATTCAATCCTTGTAAACAAAAACTCATC
This sequence comes from Papaver atlanticum, assembly GCA_023531105.1. Classification (NCBI taxonomy): domain Eukaryota; kingdom Viridiplantae; phylum Streptophyta; class Magnoliopsida; order Ranunculales; family Papaveraceae; genus Papaver; species Papaver atlanticum. The sequence continues at coordinate 11,604 of JAJJMB010006313.1, forward strand.
CTTTCTTCCATCAATAATGACATAAAAGGCTTAATTTTTGTTTGTCAAAAGTTCATTCTATCTTTTATCAATACTTTCATACCGACATATAATAGAGATAACTTTTGAACAAGTATGGGACAATCAAGGTTCACGGACGTAAATAACATATCCCATAATGATTTGCAATATACGAAATCATAAAGATTAAAATTGCAAACATCATCTTCCAAATAACTTAGAATTTATAATAAATCTAAAAACATTGAAGATGAAAAACGTTTGGAACTAGCTAAGTGTAATCACAATAATGGCTATTCCAAACCCTAGTAATCCTTATAAACAAAAACAAGAATAAAAATTATGATAAGAAGAAGTTTCTTAGACATTGAGACCTCTGAAGAATTCTTTATCGTCCCCGAACTTCTTGTCGTCAACAGCCATGGGAACATACGGTTCATGAATAAAGGAGTCAATTCCAACAAACCTTCTAGGATGATGATATCGAACAAGGGCCTTCTGAATTTCAAGAGTTCTCATAACATAACCTTTATTTGCTGAATCTCCTTTCTTGTTTCCTTCAACTCTTCAAGAACACCAGAAAACTTCTGATAATTTGAAGGAACAACTCTTGGCTTCCTCACATTCCTTCTTTTCTTTTCAAAGTTAGAGGTAACGGAGATCTCTCTTTTTTATTCGTGATTGATGGTTTAACAATCATATTAACATCTTTTCCATCAGAAGACATAATGCTTGGAGTATCCATAAGAATACGGGTTTGTGAAAGGAAATCACAATTTAAACTCAACAAGCAGTCTTAGGGTGGAAAGAGTTTCAGAGAAGGAAAAAGGAATGTAGGGTTACGAAACCTTTAAACAGGTTCGTACACGCACAACTCATTACTCTAAAAAGAGTAGAATTATCGAGAATAACCCTTCTTTATTGATTGACATGGAATTCCAATTTTGCAAAGCATAGCAAAACTAACAAAAAAAAGAAAAAAAAAACTTTTATTAAAGCCTGAAGTGTGCACAATCTTGTCTCTTTTGAACATGCACATGAGACAAGATACAAAAATCAACACAATCAAGTTGTGTTGAGGTGAACAACAATCTGTCCACCATGTTCCTTTTGGAAGGAATTCATAGACCCTTGTCTATCAAACTGTTTAGACCATATTCTAATGGTCTTATCTTTTCTTTGGAAACTAACTTTTTTGAAGAAGACGAAATCTTACATACCTCAGCGGTTTTTTGAAAAAGTTTGAGCTTGTTTGCTAGTCGATTTGTTCTTCGTTGAAGTTTGTTGACATATCTCATCTTGTGTTTATACTTGAAACACTTTCAAAGTTCATGACCCTTGAGTAAACAATAAGAGCATGTCAACGCATATGATGATTCAGACGCATGGGATGTGTAAGCTACTAGACACATTGTGGAACCTGAAAAATCAGACATAGAGTTTCCAATAGAAAGGTCAATTTTTTCTTCCAGATAGGTTGGGTCTTCTTCTGAAAATGTATTGCTACAATTATCAAAGTCAATATTTTCACAAAGAAGTGCAACACTTTATTTTTCGTCTTTATTGGAATCATAGTGATCATACATTTCATCAAGAGTTACAGCAAGACCTTTGTTTCCAGTGTATTTCCTGCGGTTAGGACCCTCATTTGCAAAATGACCAAACCTTTTACACTTAACGCACTGAGGCATATCCTCGTCATCAGTCTCGTCAGCATCCCTGTTTTTAGGAGGAACTCGATTATGAGGTTTAACTGATGACCTGGGTTTATCTCTGGAAAACCGTTTGCTTCTCTTCAAAAGAAGATCTCTAAACTGTCTTGTGATCAACGAGACTTGTCAAGATCTTCATCTGATAACCCGTGCCGTAACGGCACGGCATGAGACAAAATAATTTTTGATTAAAATGATTTTAATAATTACCACACACTATGAGGCTTAATTTGACCCATGAGAACTTGTAGACATGAAATCTTAAACCAAATAATTATAACTTCGGTTACACTTGAATAATAGTTTAATAATTCCTCACGATATTCTTTAGATTTAAAATAATAGTTTTTGATAAAAAAATCCTCGTTGATCATTCTTTGAAGGACGAAATCGAGATTTAACCATTGTGGTATTAAACTTAGTGAATAGAGTCTTCCCTTATGGAGCAATGTTCGGGACTTCCATTATCAAATTTGTAGGGACGACAGCATGCATGGTATCTTCCTATGTTGGACGTCAAGATTGATTAGAATGTATGACTAATAATTTTATTAAAGAAAGTAGAACATTAGTTTGATTTGGACCGAAATAAAAATATACTCACGTTTTGATCAATCATTAGTAAATCCAAAGCAGTGACTTAGTTGGTCGCCATGAAATCGACATCTTCCCATTTTATGGCAACACGAAACTTGAGTACTGCAGGTTTATTTTCATCGCAATTATGTAAAAACTGATTAGAAGGCGTCACTAATATTTTATTCTTTAGAAAATATAGTTTAATTAGGATCGAAATAACAATATACTCAAGTTTTCATCAATCATTAGTAAATCCAAAGTAGTGACTTTGTTGGTCGCCATGAACTCTATCTCTTCCCATTTTCTTGCAACACGAAACCTGAGTACTGCATATTTGTTTTCATCGCAATCATGCATTCTCGAAAAGAAAGCAAACATGTTTGGGCAACTGTTTTTATGGGGTGCGGCTAATCATGTTTGATGTGTTGATACTCCTGAGACAAAAATTTCACCAAAAAATTGAGTTGGAATGAGTTGGAAATGAGTGAATGAGTGAATGTGTGTGGTTGAAGAAATACACTCCTTTACACTGCTCATTGATAATTGTAATTAGGGACACATTCAATTTTGGACGTTTTTTCTTTTTGAATAGGTTATTACATGCTAGTCATAAAGGAGTAGCCGTTTCGTTGCATGCAGACCTTAGAGCATGGACGGTTTTAACTTATTTATTGATAAGAAACTCTCTTAATCGTGGGAGGATAATGGGGGAGTAAATACAGATCCAAAGCAATTGAAAAAATTGGAATTAAACGAGGAGGAGGTTGATTTATGGTATAATAAAAAACGTTTCCTATTTTGAGATTCTTTCATCTTTGTTTGTGCTGTGGATCATCAAAAAAGAAAAAAATTATTGATTCCATCAGAAGACATTAAACGTCTCCAGAAAAATATTGCAAAAATAAAAATTGATTCCATAAAAACGCATGCGCCATCAAAAATCACGTTCATGAGTTTGGAGTTCATTCATCTGTAAGATTTACTCTAGTAAGTGTGTAAATCACATGGAAGCTCATAAGTTTCATTTTTTTTTCTTGGAATCAATTGATATGGTGACAGTTCATGATTAGTTGATTTTTATTTTTTTTTGGAGTTTAGCTTCTTTTTGTTTGTGCTGTTCTATTTTTCAATTGCTTGATCAGGATTTTTTGCAATTTTTTTTTATTTTTAGAGTTTATCTTCTTTTTATTTGTGCTGAAGATTTTGATCAAATTATTCACGGAATTAAAATCTGATGCAGAGATAGCGTGATCATGATAGGGTTCATCTGTCGAATGGTTAAATGTTTCATTCAAAAATAAATTTATTACGGATGCCAGAAAATGATTTTAAAGTTATTTGTGGTTTGGGTTTTACATCGTAAATCTTTTTTTATTATTATTTTTGCAGGATAATGAAAATAAGCTTATTCGATTGTTAAAATTAAAATTAGGCCCACGGCATAAGGTTAAATATTTTGTGGGTCATTTTTTGGATATATATATTCGTTACTCATTGTTTCATTTGTACAATGAGTATAATGAAAGTCATTAATTTTATTTTTTGATTCTTTTCTTTACACAATGAGTACAATGAAAATTAATTTTATTATTTTTAAAAATAATAATTGTTCGTATTTTGCAGGTTGTTAAAAGATGGCTAATTTGTTTTCTGTAAAG
>JAJJMB010006318.1:0-29916 GCA_023531105.1 Papaver atlanticum
ACTCACTCTCATTTTTATACGTACATTAATTGATCTTTCCTCGGGTTGAACTTCAATAAAATTCATCGCATTCATTCTCATCAACCCAATTTTTTTGTTTTCGGATTATTTACAATTGAAAGTCGATACAATATCGATATGATTCACTCTCTTCCTTCCGAATCATCCCCATTTGAATGAATGAGGTATGTTTAGAATTTACATTAGTTGATTCAGAGAAACACACCTGACTTGTAATTTGTTTGACATTAATTAACAGATACGCAAAGCAATTTACAAAACTCAATTTCAAGACAAATTTGTTAGACTTTGGAATTCGGTCGATCACATTGAACCTCACAATATTTATTTAGAGGTTCCACATGTCAATTTCAAGAACAAGTCATCATATTTTGGGATTCCTTCGATCTCATTAGATCCCATTGTATATTTTTGACTGCGCTCACTAATAGTGAGAGATCTGGCGGTTACTAACTACGAAAAAACCAATACTAACTAATTGCGAGCAAAATGATGCTCATTAATTACTAGCTTTTTCCTTTGGTTCGGATGCCCAAATATTTCTCGAGTTTAGTGAGCTCCACAAAATTCCAGTTTTGACAAAAACAAAAGATAACAATTATCTTTTAATATGACCTGCAAAACATTTTTTTTATTTTCGGAAAAGAGGCTAGCCTCGGTACATATAATGAAAAAGCCGATTTAGGAAATCGGAAACCTTACAACAGTTTTGAAAGATCTTAAAACAGTCATACAAATTTTAGTATCTCCACCAATTCTTGCATATCCAATATATCTCTTCATATCTAAAAATAGTTTTAGAAGATATTCGCTTTCGCAAAGTAGAAGACCAAATATCAATGGCCAAACTGATTTTCAAAAGAAAACTCGTATGTGTCAAAACACAAGCCAATGACTGGATCAAATCCAACCCAATGTTCGTCAGAACATGTAAACAACATGAACGAGAGTTTTTTGGTTTTAGATTTCCTAATGCAATCAAGGTAACAGTGACCCAAATAATAGTAACAGTATCCAAGAAGTAACCAAAGTGTCTCAAACAATAGCCAAAGTGTCTCAAGTAACAATAGTAATATGAATCGGTCTTTAGGTGTCTGTAACGGAATGAATCTGTGGGATGAATCGGCATTGGAGATGTGTTAGCAGTTTTATTAATATATGAACTTGAAGATGATCTTGAACGAGATGCAACTTTCTTTGTTTTCATTACTAAACCTAGAACAAATAAATCTAAAACTAGAACAAGACTCAAACTACTGAAATTAACAGTAAAACAGATAAGGGTTATGGGAAATAAAAAAAATGCAATATTAGAACATGAAATACAAACCCAAAACAGGTTTTAAATGTTTTCTGAAACCCATATCCTTCCAAGGAAGGATTACCAGATTCATCGTCGGCCGGAGCAAAAGTTACAAAACAAAAAATATCCATGGTTGAAAAAGAAAGATCTTTAGTTTCTTCAACGTCTTGAACCTACCAGAGAACGTTGCCGTGAAGATTTAAGAAACTGCACCCCCTCATTAATTCAACAAAACTAACTTTACACCGTAACCAACTAAAGGAAGACACAGGTAATACATAATTAAATGAAAGTACACTAATGAATGTAGGGAATGAAAAAGCAGAGGTCTAACAACCACACCCAATATTTCGTTCGACAATCTGTATGGAACAAACTCCAATATAATTCCAAGAGAATCAACTAGACATTCAGACTCAATCACGGAAAAATATCCAAGAGTTGTATCTCTATCTCTCAAAACAATCTGCATTCGAACAGATAGGAATCTGTGAGCTTGATTGATATGAGAATTAACTTGGATGGTACCAAAGACCAAGTAAGGTCAGATTTACCAATCAATTGAACTACGCCCAACCTGTGATATTTCAATTATATAAACAAATATAATGCGAAACAGAAAAAACACAGACACCAGAAATTTTGTTAACGAGGAAACCGCAAATGCAGAAAACCCCCAGGACCTAGTCCAGTTTTGAACACCACACTGTATTAAGCTGCTACAGACACTAGCCTACTACAAGTTAACTTCGGACTAGAATGTAGTTGAGCCCTAACCAATCTCACACTGATCAAGGTATAGTCGCGTTCCTTACGCCCAAGAATCCCAGCAGGACTCTACGTACTTGATTCCCTTAGCTGATCTCACCCACAACTAAGAGTTTCTACAACCCAAATTCGAAGACTTATAAACAAATTTGTCTCCCACAGATAAGTCTATTCTAATAGATAAATATTTCTCCTACAGAAATACGTATGAAGTTTTGTTCCGTCTTATGATAAATCAAGGTGCACAGGAACCAATTGATAATCCGGTCTTACAACACCGAGTGAAGCCTAGAAATATCAATCACCTCACAATAACTTAACTATATGGTAGTAGAACAAGTTATTGCGGAATCACAAAGAATGAGACTAAGAGCTTTGTGATTACTTTTTATTAACTATCGGAGATAAATATCGAGCAAATCTTAGAAAAGATAGTACTCAATACGATAGAAAAAGTATGATCAGAATACGCTACTACAGAGAAAATAGTTGGATCTGGCTTCAGAATCCCAATGAAGTCTTCAAGTTGTTAACCTATAATGGTTTTAGGAAAAACCCAGGCTAAAGGAGAATCGACTCTAGTACGCAACTAGTATCACACAGAAGTGTGAGGATTAAGTTTTCCAGTTGCTAGAGTTATATATTAAATAGTCTTTCAAATCAGGGTTTGCTTTCAATCAAAGCTAAGTTAGCTTAGTAAAAAAGCATTCATTATTCACCATTAGATGAAAACCTGATTTGAGATTCAAGCTAAGTTTGCTAAAAACCAAAGCAATATCTCTCCACCGTTAGATGGTCTTAGCTTGTTACACACAAATGAGATATACCTATATTTAGATATGGGTAACCGTACCTAAACGAAGTTGGCTCAATAATAGTTAACCGAAGTTAGCCATATGAACACATTTGTCTTAACCACATTCATCTAACAGATCTAGATTAACTATGATGATCAATCAATCATGAAAGATAACCAAATGAATCTAATTGTGTTCCTCATAGAGTTGTTCAATTGTTCACTATCTCATACACTACGCAAGAATTAGGTTTATTTGACGGGGGCCCTTTGAGGAATTTGATAGGGAAGGCATGTCAATTCATTTTTGACGGGCCAAAGCTATCAAATTTCATATGGTATAATCCGGAAACCACTGGGCTTCAATTATCGACAGGCATACCTAATTTAAACCTTGACCAACACAGTAAAGAAAAAAAAATCGATTCATTTCTCATTTTATTTCTCTCTTTTCTCTCGAATTCCTCTCCAGAAAAACGAAACATAGATTTAATTTATCTACCCGTGTTTGCTTGTTCTCTCTAGTCTCTTTTATGGTTTTGATTATTTAACTCATAATACGAATCCACCTTTGAGATCTACAGATCAAGATTTGTTACTAAGGCTTTTGATCGGTATATGTTCTGTTCGATTTGAACCATATATAAGATGAAGCAATCAGGTTATTGAACTGGAATTCAGAAGGAAATTCTAAGCGATTAGATATTATTTTTGTTATATTTTGTTTTCTTAGGGCCTGTTCACTAAACTTTGAGGTTTAGGTTTGAGGTTTATTAATGTTTAATTAGCTTAATCCATTCAAAGGATTCGTATAAATCTATTTAGAAATTTTAGGTTGATGGATGTGAATGATATTGTGATCATGTTTAATTTGGAAACCTATTTAGTTTAATGGATGTGAATCTAGTTGATGCAGGGGCATAATATGTCTTTGTAGAGTTTATTTATTTTAGGATACGTTTGCTGGTTTGTCTCTTAAGAAAGGGCGTTTCTGTCCTAGTATTTAGTTTCCATTATTGTTGATGGTGGATTTTCGAAAAAGGATAAAATCGTTAAATCATGATACTGCATGTTTCTGGCCTGGCTTCAGGAATGTATGTGACAATTCATATTTTATGATCTGTGAACCATTTCACGATCTCTGACTGAGCGAACTTCCTCTCAGATCTATGAGGAATATGTTTCTCGAAAGGCCTCTCAGCTGAGCTTTCGATGCTTCACACATTTCATCATCACCTGTACATACAATCAAAATGATTTGGCGGCTCCTAGACATATTGCATGCTAGTATAGAGCCTAACTCCTTAAGGACATCATGCTGCACGTTGTTCCCTGACTACGTAGAGAGACCGTGTATAGAATCTCTTAATGATTGGGCGGATCCTAGACATGTTGCATGCTAGTATAGGGCCTAACGCCTTCAGGACGTCACGCTATTTGTTGTTCCCTGACTATACACCCCACCTCCAGAACGAGTATGATGCTTCAATTATCTCATATCTCGATTCTGCAAATAGGTTAATTCTAGCGTGTCATTCATCAATTGAATTCCTAGAAGATAATCTATTTATCTCATAACTCCGTTCCGTGGATGATCCTCAGCTGGATTCCTAGGATTAGTAATAGATAACCATTTTATCGCATTACTCTGTTCCATGGATGATCCTCAGCTGGGTTCCATGGATTAGTAATAGATAATCATTTTATTTTATTACTCCGTTTCGTAGCTGATTCTAAGCTGAATTCCATGAATTAGTAATAAATATTCACTGATCGAGCATCTAGGCCACCTCCTAGTAAGCCCCGAGAAAATGGTGCGAGTGCGAGTGTACTTAGAAAATAATGCACAAACGGCACCCGAACGCACGAACGAGCATTCAAAAATATGGACGAACGAGGAAACCTATGCAAAATAGAGGAGAAAAATACTATTAATAAAATAATAAAAGAGGCGCCTAGGGGAGCAGGCCCACCGGCCGGCCGGTCATGCCGCCATGGCTGGACCCACGTGATCTCCCATTATTTTATTATTTTTCCTAATCTCATGAAAACTCCTTCATTTGAGCAAATTTCCTTGTTTGAGCAAAACTCTTATTTTTTTCTCCATATTTTCCTTCAAACGATGAAAAAATAATAAAAAACAGGGAAAAGAGTCACGGGACCGGGTCACCTAGCCGGCCAGCCATGCCCTAGACTTGGCCGGTCCCACACCCTATTATCCCATATTTTCTTATTATTATTATTACCTTCATCTCATGAAACTCATTCGTTTGAGCAAAAACCCTAGTTTTGCATATTTTCTCAAATATTGTTCAAACCATCAAAAGGCCAAAAAGTCAAATGGTCATATGACCGACTAGGCTACTAACGGCAAGTATTAAAATATTATTATTTTAATATTCTCAAAATATTGGTCACACGAGCAAAGTTCTACTTGCTCATTCGAGCAAAATCGAGAGTTTCAGTCAAGATAAAATTCTTCTGAAAATCCAAAATATTGCTCAAACGCGCACTAGAAAATACCAAAATTCTCAGGACTGAGACACGAACACTATGGTTACATGAGCATGCTACCTTGACCGACCAAGGTCGGCCCTAAGGATTGCAAGGAGCCGGTCCCACACATATTCATAATTTTGACCTAATTAGCTCTCCACAGTTCATATTGGGTTCAAATTCTTTCCAATCAACTTGGAATTTACTCAATCGACCACCAGATGGTCCCACGACCACCAAGGGACGGTTTCAAACCCCTTGGCCGGTCCCTCATCTCTCCATTATTAGGTTTTATTACCTAACGCTCAGACAAGTACTATTTTAATAAATGATTAAACCGATGTTTAATCATCCTTTCACCAACTAGCAAAGGACTTTGGTGCATGCTCACTCGAGCACCTGGGCTCTACATGGTCGACCATCATCCCATGTATCCGGTCCCTCCTTCAATCAGTGATTGATTTTCAGTAAATCATCAATTGATCAACAATCGATCAAAATTAGGGTTTCAAACCAAATGCTCTGCAAATCATAATTCTGAGCAAGTTCAAACACTACTAATTTTATGTTGATCCAGCAATCAACATCTTAATTTATTCGTTCCATCTACCAATATTTTAATTAATACTTTATTTGGTCATGCTACTAATAATTCATCAAACGAGCAATATTTGCTCAGACGAGGAATATTGATTCAACTATCAATATTCAGTAATTCATCAGACGAGCAATACTTGCTCAGAACAACGAATATTGATTCGAATATCAATATTCAGTAATTTATCAAATGAGCAATATTTGCTCAGACGAGGAATATTGATTCAACTATCAATATTCAGTAATTTTACTCAGACGAGCAATATTTTCTCAGAGTATTAATATTGATTCAACTATTAATATTCAGAAATTCATCATACGATCAATATTTGCTCAGACTATCAATATTCATCATGTTGGTTCAATTATCAAACATTTATTCGAGAACTGTACGTCCCAGCAGACATGTTCAATCCATGAATCATAGAGCATTCGGCAATCATGCTCGACTGAACAATACTTAGACTCGTCGTATAATCAAGTTAATAATTGACTAATTAAATATATGTCTGCCTTGCAGACTCCACAAATCATGAGACATCAATTATGTCACATGGGGTGATATTAATTAGGGTTTTGGTATGGCGGCCTACGGCACGTGTGTTCATCCAGGATGATAAATGTGAGTAAGTAGTGCAAGAAGTTGAAGGAGTTAGCAAAGTAGTGGGTGGACAATCAACCAAGTCTCTGCACAACCTGGTACTGGTTTAGCAACGATTTCCCACTTTCCCACTCTTTCACTCGAGCAACCGCCACACTTACTGGAGATCAATGTGTCTATATTCTTGCAATATAAATGAGTCTCTGAATCCACGATTAAAAGACAAACATCATCTATTGTCTAACAAAAAATCATCGTGTGAGTAACAATCTCTCTCAATTGAGAAGAATTCAAACTTATTCGAACCCATCAGTTCATTTGCAGAAACCTACAACACATTCATAATCCTTGATCACCATTGATCTCACACACTTCTCAGCTTCCCTCCTATAGATTGACCCTCTTCCCTCTTTGTGACCGAATTGACTCTGGAACGACCATTGTTTTGGTTTAGGCCGGAGTCCTACAGATTGATCTCTCGAACTCAGAGCACTCCCATGCAGTGCATCTGTTTGAGGTTAAGAAGTTTGCTCGGTTGAGGAGTCTTCATCCGCACGGTCGTCTCTCCACTTCCTATAAAACCAGCAAATCGTTTTTCCCCATCTACAGATTGGAGACCACAGTGGGAGATTAATCTCTCGGTTACAATCCCAACTTTCACAAAGATGGTCGGTCTTAGCTATGAATTAACTATCCCAGATTCTGGTCAGAGTATTTCGAACGGTGATGCTTTTCATGCTCATCCGAACAATTCTGGTAATCTTCATCATTCCTACTTTACGATTCCCTTTCTCTTTATCGGTGCATACGATGGAGAAATTCCATCATTGGATGAGCTAGCACGGAGGAAAGAAATTTTGGAAACAAATGTAAATCGGTTGAAAAGAGAAATCGATAATTTATTCAACTGCATGGTGGATCTGACAAGGATTCTGGGAGCTCAGGTAGTAGAACGTTCATTTCCCGACACCACCGATATCAATACTAACAGTTTCACTACTTACGAGAAGCCGGTAGATCAGGAAGTTACACATCTAATTGAAAGTTTATGTGAACTCCTATACTTCTCCAGAGATCAGCGTACGAACACGTTTGCTGCACTCAACCGGATATCATCTGATGTGCAAATAATTTTGAAAAAGCGGGGGTCTAACAACCTAACCCAATATTTCGCTTAGCAATCTGTATGGACTAACTCCAATATACTTTTAAGAGAATCAACTAGAAAGTCAGACTCAATCTTAATAAAAAGTATATCAAAAAGTTCGTATCTCTATTTCATAATGTAATCAGCAAATCAAACAGATAAAATTCCATAAGCCTTATTATTATGTGAAACAACTTGGACGATACCAAAGACCAATGTTCAAGGATCAATCAATTTTAATCAACAACCAAAGGTTGGATTTACCAATTGATCGATTCAACGCACAACCTGTGATATTTCAATTATATAACAAAATATAATGCGGAAAAGAAATAACACAGACACCAGAAGTTTTGTTAACGAGGAAACCGAAAATGCAGAAAAACCCCGGGACCTAGTCTATATTTGAACACCATACTGTATTAAGCCGCTACAGACACTAGCCTACTACAAAGCTAACTTCAGTCTGGACTGTAGTTGCACCCTAATCAATCTCACACTGATTCAAGGTACAATTGCGTTCCTTACGTCTATGATCCAAGCAGGATGCTACGCACTTGATTCCCTTAGATGATCTAACCCACAACCAAGAGTTGCTGATGTAATTTTTTAAATAGTGGTAAGAATGGGTTCGTTCAGATTTGTGAAGATTCGAGTTTTTTTTTAAAATTAATAAAAATATACAATAATATTACAATTGGTGCAAGAGGTACTGGGACTAAGGATTTAATTTTTAGAGTGAAAATAACCAAGACACTAGATTCCACTATTACACATGAATAAACGATGATAAGAATTCCAAAACTCTAATTATTTTTAAAATCTCTTTTTCTTAATTCACAAATTATCAAGCATATTCTCAAACATTAATTGTATCCCTTAAGCATAGATTATCTAACCAAATCATAACCTATCTAATTGAATCACAACTAATTAGGAAAAATTATGCAAATAATTAAAATTCTGCAAAGCAGTAATTTGAGTGAATTATAAATTGCAAAATTAGAGAAAAGTAAAATAATTACCAATTATTCATGCAACAATAGCTTCCTCCATGCCTTGGTTACGCGAGAATTAGCTCATCATTATCATGGAAATATGCTCAAAATTCATCTTTATTAATGCTCAAAAATGGTTCACAAATGATGAAATAGGAGAAAATTGACAAAAACCGGGTTTGTAACACTTCTGTTTGTTACAAACCGAGCTGTTACAGAGAACGATAAAAATGAAGTGTTGTTAACACTGTCGCATTACGACCCTCACCCTATTGTCGCTGTTACTGTTGAAGAACGACGGTTACATTGCGTCTTATGTTCTTCGCGTTCATCATCATCAGCAGCAGCAGAAACTGAATTCTGCAACTTGTGATTTCTTTTTCTCTGGCTCTCCTCAGCTCCCCAAACTCTCCACCCACCTTCCTTGTACCTGTATAACTCTATTTATATTCCTAATCCTCCTTTAATCCGGCCATATCTCCCAAATAATCTTCATTTATCAATATTATTCTCCACGGCCAAAATTTCCATTTTTTGATCTTCCACGCGTTCTCAGCTGTTAACCTTCGTTATTTATTTTCTTCACGGATCTCTGTAGTGCAACAGACTCCAAACTCATGCATTACACGCCTCAAACTCGTGTCAAATTCACTTGAACCCGTGAAAACTTGTGTCCACTGTTTTGTATTGAAACACGTTATTAAGCCAAATTTGATCGGAAAAAACACCCATACCAGCTTTCTATAGTCATATCACGTCTACCCATTAAGTTTCATGGATTTAATCTCACTAAATCACGTCCAAAAATCCATCGAAAATTTGACAGAGAAATAAGTTTATTTTCCCGCCAAAAATGTTCTTTTGAATTTGAGAAGAACATGTCCTCCCCCTACTCCTGCACGGGTGTCCCTTTAGCACTTGTCTTATGGGGTGCAAATAGTAATTTTTGGGCGTAGACAGTAATTTTTTCGGGGTTCCTCCGACACATTTTTGGGGTGCTTCCGGTGCATTTCTGGGGTGCCTTTAGTACTCTATCCTGGGGTGTAAAACACCACTTTTCGAGCCAATTTCGCCGCAAGAGCATATTTCTCTAAAAATACCTACAAAGACATAAAATAACAAAATAAATACAAAATCGAACACTAACAATATATACAATTGAGATAAATTAGACACAATAATGCGTCTATCAGTTGCTACGACCCAAAGTCAAAGACTTGATAAACAAATCTGTATCACACAGAAAAGTCTATTGAATGGGTAAATTTGTCTCCCACAGATATACCTACGAGTTTTTGTTCCGTCTTTTGATAAATCAAGGTGAGCAGGAACCAATTGATAACCCGGACTTATATTCCAGAAGAGCCTATAATTATCAATCACTTCACAATAATCTTAATCGATTACCGAAACAAGATATTGTGGAATCACAAACGATGAGACGAAGTTGTTTGTGACTACGTTTCTATCTTTCCTATCAAAGATATAAATCTAAAGACAATCTTACGATTGCACTCATACACGATAGAAACAACAAGATCAGATCACGTAACTACAAAGAAAATAGTTTGGTCTGGCTTCACAATCCCAATGAAGTTTTTAAGTCGTTAACCTACAGGGTTTCGTGAAAAAACTAAGGTTAAAGGAGAATCGACTCTAGTTTACACAACTAGTATCACACAGGAGGTGTGGGGATTAGGTTTCCCAGTTGCTAGAGTTCTCATTTATATAGTGTTCAAATCAGGGTTTGCAATCTAAGTTACCTTGGTAACAAAGCATTCAATATTCACCGTTAGATGAAAACCTAATTAGATTCAATATAATATCTATCAACTGTTAGATCGAACTTAGCTTGTTATACACAAATGAAATGCAACTTCATTTAGGTATGAGTAACCGTACCTAAACGCGTACACTTAGTCGGTTCAACAATAGTTAACCAATGGTTAACCATATGAGCACTTTCTTATCAACCTTATTCATCTTTACCATAACTAGTTCAAATGACTCAAATGAACTAGTTAGAGAGTATTTCAATTGCTTAGATCTTATAGAAGTATACAAGACACAATCGAAGAAAAATTGGTTTTGATTCACTCGAATCAATTCATGAACATTATAGCCACGGTTTGCAAAGATTGCATTCCTTAATATATAAATGTTTTAGTTCATGAACAAACCGATTTAGAAAGTAACCTACTTAAGTATACAAACGGGTACGCGTACTTAAGTAACCGGATTGAGTTTGTTTTTCACTTTCAAACTCCAGCAGAAATTCACGGACGTGACTTTCCGCCAGTATGCGTACGGGTACGTGAAAAGACGAGGGTACCCAAATATACCACAATCTTAAACTTTTCCACGTATAAGTCCTCTTACCGAAAGTGATTGTCTATGGACTGAGTCGAGACAATACAACGAATCGGTATTCACACTTTGTGTGATCGTTTATGGATACGAGATCGAGACAATACAACAATCAAAGTTTGATTACTTGATAATAGGTTCGGACTTAACCAAACTCTATAGGATCATTATCAAGTAATACGGAGTTAACGTTTGTGTAATTTACTTTAAATTATAATAACAACAATTATAATTGCGGAAAACAAAAGTAAAAGACACAACAAGATTTTGTTAACGAGAAAACCGCAAATGCAGAAAAAACCCCGGGACCTAGTCCAGAATTGAATACTCTTAGAATTAAGCCGCTATACAAAATCACACCAACTTCGTATAGTTGAGACCAAGCAACTAAACCAATAGTTCACCTAGTTTCTTCAGTATCAATGAGCTTCCGATATTCAATAAGTGCACGCACTGGACAATTCCTTTGGTTCGTATTCCAAACAGTAAAGGAACAACAAATCTGTTCTGTAACAACTCTATTAAATTTCAGTGATATGAGTTAGACAAAGGCTCTTCTGTTTAATCCAATAAACTCCTTTGTCGGGTTTATATCTATCTATCCAACAACTACCAAAGTATCAGAGTTTAGATTTTGCAATCAATAATAGGATCTACCAAGATACTAAATACTGATGCCGATCTACGCAACTAATCAATCGAATCTATCAAGGATAAACCGATTATAGTTGGATTCCAGCTGATCAAGTTTTGTGCACACCAAAGATTATGAAACCAATAAGAAATCTTCTTTGTTTTCAAATCTTATTTAATCTTCAATAAACACCTGCACACCATAACTTGAATCTCTTGTGATCAATCAGGCACAGAACGGAGTCTTTTAACAATGGATTATCACAAGACGTCTTTAGATCTACAAACGGTTCTAAAGATCCCGTCGACGCTTCGATCTAGTTTGAGTGAATCTTATATCAGAAGAGAAGATTCTCAAGAATAAACAAACTAGGTGCAATCAAAGTTCAACAACCGTTAGTCAATCAAATCAAATCAAATCGAAAACTAATAATACTGCAATTATCTAGTTTCCCATCAACGGTACTCGTAGAGCTTCTTGATCCCACAAAAGTCTTTAAACAAGCGTTCGTAAGAGATTTCGCCTAATTAGGGTACTTTCCTCTCCGAATAGACGGATCCACCAGTAACAACACAACAAGGTAGTTTTGCTAGCTCTTAGGATAGTTTGCTCGAAATGCAAACTTGGGTATTTATAGACCAAGGAAGTTTGGACACCAAGGAATTTCCAAAACCGAAATATTCTTAAGATATGCAATATTTCCAAAAACGGTTTTCATAATTCCTGGAAATGCTCTGTCAAAATTTAACCGAAATCCTACTGGAAAATCTCCAATTAGTAAATGCACATTACCAATTTTTATTTTCCAGAGATGTGCATTTTAATTGCTGGTAATTAAAAGCATACAAAATTAACAACCTTAATTAAAAGATTCTCAAATTATTTCGGTCCGGGATCTCCTTGAGTTATTAAGGAATATCTTTGAACAATAAAAGATAAGAGTTATTGAGCATGTTCAAAGTATGTCGACATCTTATTTCTTTGTAAATCCTTTTTCATATTTACAATCTTGGAACCGATTATACCACACTTCCAAACAAGTTTAGAACTGGTTCATCTGACTTCCAAGAACTATGTGATTGATCAAATATCAAACATTAATCATGGGTTTACGGTTCTACCAAACACAAGGATCGGTTCTACCTTAATATGATTACTGGGACCGGTTACATCAGTTACCAGGATCGGTTACGTCAATTACCAGGACCGGTTACCATATTCTCATGGTATTACTTGTGATTGGTTACACTAGTTACTAGGATCGGTTACACCAATTACCAGGACCGGTTACGCCAATTATAAGGATCGATTACAAATCTTTTGTGATCGGTCATACCAATTACCAGGATCGGTTACACCAATTACAAATATCGATCATACCATCTAAGGTGATTACCTAGGATCGGTTACACTAATAAAAGTCATACCAATACATAAGTCAGGCATTGTGACTAGTTTTACCAAGATACATAAAAATTTATGATCGGTTCTACTAACTCACACATATTGGTAATCCAAAGATATGCAATGAATAACAATACCAATAAGCCTAGCGATTTCCCTTTCGATTCATAAAACAAGTTCATGAATGTACTTCCTTTAAATGAATGTAAACATTGTTTCATAGGATGAAATATTCACCTTTACCCATACACATAATCACAATAGCATTCATACGATTATGTCGATGTCTTATATACGAAGTTCAAAAGATAAGCGTTATACTTCGCATTCTAATTTCTTAACACTATGTCTACTAGAGTATAATAATTAACATCTTCGCAGTTATGTTTTCAATATAGCACGACTTGAAAGATACATTAGGAATGAGACAGTTCAACTCACAATATTACTAACCTCAAGAGGAAGGATGATGTCGTCGATGTAGCTTGTTACTTCTTCACATTCTTCAAGTCTGGTGTAATACTTGTATGTCTCATAATCCTAATCTTTCTAGCCTAACCTATACGAAGTTGTCTGTAGTATATAATAAAGCGACTCTTTAATTGAGTTTTGATTCACTAAAATATGATAACCAAACTTGACATATCAACGCTTGGTAGGTTCAACCGAGCTATGCTCTAACAGTACGCATACTTACCCGGATTTCCAACAATCGCCAGTACGCGTACGGGTACGCATACTTTGGGTTCCCGGTTTTGGACTTTTACACAAATGTGAGAACACACTATGTTTATATCCAAAGATGGTATATGTTCTAAACTCTCATTTCAATCATTGAAACTTTCTTAGAGGATGTTAAAATAGTCGTTATTCAAAAACTAATTTCATCAATGAGATTTTCAGGTTATTGAAATAACCAACATGACTTTCGTCACGAGTAAAGATGAACTTGGCTAAAGCGAAAGCTTACCAACATATATTTCGAGAAATAGATAAGCGAGATAAACTCGGCTCGAAATATCAAATGTGTATAATTGAAGTCTATATAGCTATACGACTTTTGTCTCAAAATAGGAGATAGAATAGATAGACTTTTGAGTGATAGATAAGTTCAAGTCTCCATATACCTTTTGTTGATGAAGTTGCACAAGTTCCCTTGAGTAGTTCTTCGTCTTCATTCGATGAACTCCATGGAGTCTAAGGCTCAACTACACTTACTATCAAAATCTGAGACTTAGCTATAAGTAGACTAGAAATTAAGACTTATAGTTTTGGCAACTAAACTTGACAAACAAGCTTGAGATAGCAACGCTTGCGAGTTCGACCGAGCAGTGCTCTAACAATCTCCCCCTTTGTCAATTTTAGTGACAAAACTATCAATACATATGGAATACAAAATAAATAAACTTTGTAACTTCTCATCCAAATGCTTGATCTCCTTGGTTCTTCAAAATTACTCGAAATCTTCGTCACTTCCAATTACTCCAATGATTCTAAAGTTATTCAATCCAGTATCATCGTTGTTGAAGATCCGTAGCTATAACAATGAGAAAACAATAGCTTTCAATCATTGTTATACAGTGTCATAGTATTATTGCACAGTATCAAAGTTTAATTGTATCACAACTTCGACAACAATACTATGGTGATATGTATCACTCCCCCTTAGTCAATACTTCATCTCACATGAAAACCACTCCCCCTTACATAATGATCCGAAAACCATATGTATTTATAGTATGAACTACACATTAATTCTCCCCCTTTTTGTCAATAGAATTGGCAAAGGTACGAAAAATTAGCGGGATCCTAATGAAATTTCCATAGAGATACTTCATGACCAAAAGAAAAGCACATATCAACTTTTTTAGATGCAATCACATAGCCGAAACTAAATGCATTCATCAAGGAGTTTATAAAGATACAAGATAACCCCTATAATATTCCACAGCCGCACTCCCCACAAAGATTTGGCAATTAAGCACAAGTTCAATTAAGAACTATCCCCCATAAAATGTCATTCCCGAAAAAACAACAAGAGCGACCTTACTTTCACAAGAAAAGAAGGATTTCTTTGGACATTAACAAGTTACATAAGAATATGAATTTGTATCCACAAATCTCAACTAAATTAACCACAAGAGAACCCATGATTAATTTAATCGGAAATGCTCACATAAGAGAACTTACGGAGCCGCACAATATTTACATAAAGATATGGATCAGGGAAGATCAATACCGCGGAATAAACAATTATTCATTTTATTTTTCATCACTATTTGCACAATGACATATAATAGACTTTAATCTTTGTAAACAAAAGTTCATCCTATCTTCCATCGATATTTGCGTAATGTCACAATAGGTTTAACTCTTCTTTGTCAAAAGTTCATTCAATCTTTTATCAATACTTGCATACTGACATATGAAAGACTTAACTTTTGACCACGTATGGTACAATCCAAGTTCACGGACGCAAACACACATATCCCATAACAAGTTGCAATATATAAAACCATAAAGATTAATATTGCAAAATCATCTTCCAAGTAAACTTTAGAATTTAAATAAATAAATCTAAAAACATTGCAGGATGAAAATCGTTGGAAATAGCTATGTGTACTCACAATAATGGCTATTCCAAACCCTAGTTATCCTTCTTAAAACATAAGAATAAATTCTCATAAGAAGTTTCCTAGACATTAAGACCTTTGAAAAATTCTTTATCGTCCCCGAACTCCTTGTCGTCAACAGCCATTGGGACATAAGGTTCATGAAGAA
The DNA here is from genome assembly GCA_023531105.1 of Papaver atlanticum. Lineage (NCBI taxonomy): Eukaryota > Viridiplantae > Streptophyta > Magnoliopsida > Ranunculales > Papaveraceae > Papaver > Papaver atlanticum. The sequence goes on from JAJJMB010006318.1 coordinate 15,914, forward strand.
AGGAATTGATATCCACAAACCTTCTTGACTGATATCGAACCAGGGCCTTCTGAATTCCAAGAGTCTTAAACACAAAAGCCTTTATTTGCTGAATCTCCTTCCTTGTTTCCTTCAACTCTTCAAAAACATAAGAAAACTTCTGAGAATGTGAAGGAACAACTCTTGGTTTCCTCACATTATTTCTTTATCTTTTCAAAGTTGGAGGTAACAAAGATTTATCTTTTTCCTTCATGATTGATGGATTAACAATCATATTAACATCTTTTCCATCAGAAGTTATGATGCTTGGAGTCTCCATAACAATATGGGTTTGTGAGAGGAATTTCTCAAAACAAGCTCTACAAGCAAACTTGTGATAAAAGAGTTTTTTAGAGAAGGAAAAAAAAAAGTAGGGTTACGGAACCTTTATACCCAAAGGATTCACGTACGCACAACTCTTACCCTAAAAAAGGCAGAATTATCTATTTTAACCCTCTTTTATGATTAAACAGGGAAGTCCTTTCCAATATCAATTAGATATGGAAAGCGGCATGAATTCCAGACTTCACAATGCTCACAGAGCAACAAAAAAAAAACAAGAAAAAGAAAAAGAAAAAGAAAAAGAAAAAGAAAAAGAAAAAGAAAAAGAAAAAGAAAAAGAAAATGAAAACAAAAATATATAAAAGAATTTTCTTTTCCTAAAGCCTGAGATGTGCAAAATCTTGTCTCTTTTGATCAGGCACATGAGACAAGATGCACAAACCAACACAATTTAAGTTGTGCAGGGGTGAACAATAATCTGTCCACCATGTCCTTTTCGAAAGGAATTCATAGAACCCTGTTTCTCATAGTGTTTAGACCATAAATTTCTTTCTAATGATCCAGTCTTTTCTTTGGAAACTAACTTCTTTGAAGAAGAGATGCGTTTACATACCTCTGATGTTTTTTGAACAAGTTTTAGCTTGTTTGCTAATCGATTCGCTCTTCATTGAAGTTTGTTGACATATCTCAATTTGTGTTTGTACTTGAAACACTTTGAAAGTTCATGACCTTTGAGAGAACAATATGAGCATGTAAACCTGGAAAATGATTCATACGCCCGAGATGTGTACGCGGCTAGACACATAGTGGAACCTGAGAAATCATAAAACGAGTTTCCAGTAGAAACAGGTAGATCAGTTTTTTATTCCAGATCGGTTGAGATATCTTCTGAAAGAATATCAAGATTGATGCATGTATTGCTACAATTATCAAAATCAATATTTTCACAAAGAAGTGCAACACTTGACTTTTGGTCTTCATTAGAATCATAGTTGTCAGACATTTCATCAAGAGTTGCAGCCAGACCTTTGTTCCTAGTGTATTTTTTACGATTTGGACACTCATTAGGAAAATGGCCAAAACCTTTACACTTAAAGCACTGAGGCATATCCTCATCATCAGTTTCATCATTATCCCTATTTTTAGGAGGAACACGATTATGAGGTTTAACTGATGACATGGGCTTATCTCTAGAGAACCGTTTACTTCTCTTTAAAAGAAGATCCCTAATCTGTCTTGTGATCAAGGAGAATGACTTGTCAAGATTTTCATCTGATGAATCAGCCTCAGAAACATCATCTTCAAAGATGCAAACACTTTTACTTTTGTCAAGTAATTTAGTGCTCTTTTGTGCTTTGAAAGCAACATCCTTTCCGGATTTGGATGTATGCTCATGATCAAAGATCTTTAACTTCCCAACCAGAGTATTTCTGCAAAGAGTTGCGAGATTATTTCCTTCAACGATGGCATGCTTCTTAGAATCGTACCTAGATGGCAGTGATCTGATAATTTTCATCACAATATCCTTTTCAGGAATAGTCTTACTTAATGCAAAAGACGTATTAACAATTTCAGACACTTTGTGATTAAACTCATCAAATGACTCTTTATCTGCCATACGAAGGTTTTCCCAATCGGAACATAGGTTTTGAAGCCTAGCTTCCTTTTCAGAGGTATTCCCTTCAAATACAGTTTCTAAGATATCCCAGGCTTTTTTAGACTTCGTGCAAGTAGTCACATGATGCTGAAGATCTGGGGTAATAGCATGTATGATAGCATTTAAGCCGTCAGAATTTTGCTTTGCAGCAAGGATTTCTTCTGTATTGTATCTACCAATATCCTTAGGTATAGATACATCTCCTTCTGTATTAACCGGAGGATCATAGCCATTCACAACACGTACCCATGTTTGAAAATCACGAGCTTGAAGAAAAGCACGCATAGCAATTTTCAACCACGAGTAGTTTGAGCCATCGAAGACTGGTGGTACGTTTATGGAGATAGAATTTCTGTCCATAGAGTCAGATCGCTATAAACAAATACTTATGAGGTCTTTAAACGTGTTTGCCTGCTCTGATACCAATTGAAAAAGCGGGGGTCTAACAACCTAACCCAATATTTCGCTTAGCAATCTGTATGGACTAACTCCAATATACTTTTAAGAGAATCAACTAGACAGTCAGACTCAATCTTAATAAAAAGTATATCAAAGAGTTCGTATCTCTGTTTCACAATGTAATCAGCAAATCAAACAGATAGAATTCCGTGAGCCTGATTATTATGTGAAACAACTTGAACGGTACCAAAGACCAATGTTCAAGGACCAATCAATTTTAATCAACAGCCAAAGGTTGGGTTTACCAATTGATCGATTCAATGCACAACCTGTGATATTTCATTTATATAACAAAATATAATGCGGAAAAGAAATAACACAGATACCAGAAGTTTTGTTAACGAGGAAACCGAAAATGCAGAAAAACCCTGGGACCTAGTCCAGATTTAAACACCACACTGTATTAAGCTGCTATAGACACTAGCCTACTACAAAGTTAACTTCGGTCTGGACTGTAGTTGAATCCTAATCAATATCACACTGATTCAAGGTACAGTTGCGTTCCTTACGTCTCTGATCCCAGCAGGATGTTACGCACTTGATTCCCTTAGCTGATCTCACCCACAACCAAGAGTTGCTACGACCCAAAGTCGAAGACTTGATAAACAAATCTGTATCACACAGAAAATTCTATTGAATAGATAAATCTGTCACCCACAGATATACCTACGAGTTTTTTTCCGTCTTTTGATAAATCAAGGTGAACAGGAACCAATTGATAACCCGGACTTAAATTCCCGAAGAATTGAACAGCCTAGACTTATCAATCACCTCACAATAATTTTAATCGATTAACGAAACAAGATATTGTGGAATCACAAACGATGAGACGAAGTTGTTTGTGACTACTTTTCTAACTTGCCTATCGGAGATATAAATCTCAAGCCAATCTTACGATTGCACTCACACACGATAGAAACAGCAAGATCAGATGACGCAACTATAGAGAAAATAGTTGGGTCTGGCTTCACAATCCCAATGAAATCTTTAAGTCGTAAACCTACAGGGTTTCGTGAAAAACCTAAGGTTAAAGGAGAATCGACTCTAGCTTACAAAACTAGTATCACACAGGAGGTGTGGGGATTAGGTTTCCCAGTTGCTAGATTTCTCCTTTATATAGTCTTCAAATCAGGGCTTGCAATCTAAGTTACCTTGGTAACAAAGCATTCAATATTCACCGTTAGATGAAAACCTGATTAGATTCAAGCTAATATCTTTCAACCATTAAATCGAACTTAGCTTGTTATACACAAATGAAATGTAACCTTATTTAGGTTTGAGTAACCGTACCTAAACGTGTACACTTAGTCGGTTCAACAATAGTTAACCAATGGTTAGCCATATGAGCACTTTCATATCAACCTTATTAATCTTTGCCATAACTAGTTCAAATGACTCAAATGAACTAGTTAGAGAGTTGTTCAATTGCTTAGATCTTATAGAAGTATACAAGACACAATTGAAGCAAAATCGGGTTTGATTCACTCAAATCGATTCATGAACATTATAGCCACGGTTTGCAAAAATTGCATTCCTTAATATATAAATATTTTAGTTTATGAACAAACCGATTTTAGAAAGTAACCTACTTAAGTATGCAAACGGGTACGCGTACTTAAGTAACCGGATTGAGTTTGTTTTTCCCTTTCAAACTCCAGCAGAAATTCACGGACGTGAACTTTCCGCCAGTATGCGTACGGGTACGCATACTTACCCGGATTTCCAACAACCGCCAGTACCCATACGGGTACGCATACTTTGGGTTCCCAGTTTTGGACTTTTACACAAATGTGAGAACACGCTATTTTTATATCCAAAGATGATTACATGTTTTAAACTCTCATTTCAATCAATTAAACTTTCTTAGAGGATGTTAAAATAGTCGTTATTCACAAACTATTTTCATCAAAGCGATTTTCAAGTTATTGAAATAATCAACATGACTTTCGTCACGAGTAAAGATGAACTTGGCTAAAGCGAAAGCTTACCAACACATATTTCGAGAAATAGATAAGTGAGATAAACTCGGCTCGAAATATCAAATGTGTATAATTGAAGTCTATATAGCTATACGACTTTTGTCTCAAAATAGGAGATAGAATAGAAAGATTTTTGAGTGATAGATAAGTTCAAGTCTCCACATACCTTTTGTTGATGAAGTTCCACAAGTTCCATTGAGTAGTTCTTCGTCTTCATTTGATGAACGCCGTGGAGTCTAAGGCTCAACTACACTTACTATCCTAATCCGAGACCTAGCTATAAGTAGACTAGAAATCAAGACTTATAGTTTTGGCAACTAAACTTGACAAACAAGCTTGAGATAGCAACGCTGGCGAGTTCGACCGAGCAGTGCTCTAACAAATTTCGTCATCTCCAGCAGTCGAAGAAGTATCAATGGTGTCTGAACATTCGATAAACAATATTACATTCACTGAAGAAGGCCAAATGGCGGAGGAAGGGCATAATAGATCCTTGTACGTGACTGCTTTTATCAAGGACTCTGAATTCAGGAGAGCTCTTATTGATACCGGTGCTTCTACCAATCTTATTTCTATGATGACTCTCAAGGAAGCCAAAGTCCCAAAAATAAAAATCGTTCATCATCCCATATTGATGACGGGTTTTGAAGGAAGCCAGAGCCACACGTGCGGGTACGCCTATGTGGATCTGAAAGTGGGACTTATTCAATCGATGGTCAAATTTCACGTGATTGAGGAGGAGCCTACTACCATATGATACTCGAGCGACCATGGATCCATGATAACAAGGTTTTTTCCTTGACATACTACCAATGTATGAAAGCTTTACTCAACAACAAGATCGTCCGCATTGCAGCCTCAGCTTCTCCTTATGCTACGGTTTATGATGATGAGTTCCTAGAACCACCAAAAAGCATCCCCGACCATCCAAGCAAGATTTATAGTACTCCACTCCTAGGCTGGAAGTTCATCGAGAAAGCTGCTGACAGGCCGTTATCTTCAGGTGCTAAACCGACCAAGCCACCTGCCACACCTCTCAAGTGTCACCAGGATCAGGCAATGACTCGGAAGGGATCCAACTTTATAACCAGCTATGATGCGTAAGGAAAAATTAATTATCTCCGACGCGGAGATTAGGAATTAACAGGGGAGGTAGATGAAAATTCTCCCCGTCCTGAAGAATCATGTCAGAACAAGCAATCGCCTGATTAAGAAATTCAAGATGCCCCACGGTAGTTACAGGATAACACTGATTCCACTATTGATGATCTTGAGACAATCAATATCTAAACAGAGGAAGATCTAAGACCAATCTTGATCAGGTCTGCACTGTCACCAGAGGAACGAACGGGATTGATAAACCTATTGAAGGAGTATCAAGATATTTTTTCTTGGATGTTCAAGGAAATGCCCGGTATTAACGACAAGTTGGTCACACATCACTTGCACATAACTCCCGGCTCCAAACTTGTCAAACAACCACCCAGGAAGTTCAGACATGAAGTTGAGGAACAAATTAAAGTTGAAGTCTAGAAACTACTAGCAACAGGATTCATCAAGCCCATTCAACATCCGACGTGGCTGGCGAACGTTGTCCCGATCAAGAAGAAAAATGGTCAGATCCGATGCTGTGTAGATTTCAGAAACCTGAACAAATGTTTCCCGAAGGACGACTTTCCTTTACCCAATATCGACATGCTCGTTGACGCAACCAGTGGCCATGGCATGTTCTCATTTATGGATGGTTACCATGGCTACAACCAGATCAAGATGTATGAGCATGCTAACAAGACTGCGTTCCGAACGCCCATCGGGAACTTTCATTACACGATGATTCCTTTTGGATTAAAGAATGCAGGTGCTACCTATCAACGAGCGACGACCGCTATCTTTCATGATATGATGCACAAACAAGTAGAAGACTATGCTGACGATATGGTGGTCAAATCAAAAACTCGATCATCCCATCTAGATATTTTGAGACAAGTCTTCGAAAGATGCAAAAGAATACAAATTGAATATGAATCCCATGAAATGTGCATTTGGTGTTTTTTCTAGGAAGTTTATAGGTTTCCAGGTCACGGAAGAAGGAATCATAGTCGACCCAGACAAGACCAAAGCTATTGCCACCATGCCTCCTCCACATACTATGAAATATCTTAAGAGCTTTATGGGCAAGGTAAACTACATCCGACGTTTCATTCCTGGATTAGCTTAACTTATTACTTCATTCACTCCTCTACTGAAGAAAGGAGAAATTTTTGCATGGACGATTGTCCAACAAGATGCATCTCAAAATATCCAGCAGATACTATTATCACCCACTGTCATGAAATCCCCGGTGCAAGGACGACCATTGATACTCTACACGGCCTCTAGTGATGTTTCTATTGGGGCTCTTCTCGCTTAAGAGGACGAAGAAGGTGTCGAGCGTCCGATCTATTATTTTATCCTTACAATGAGAGATGCTGAACTCCGGTACCCTAAAGGCGAAAGAGCATGCTTAGCATTGGTTCATGTAATTCAGAAATTCAGACATTATTTGTAGTCAAACAGAGTCATATTTTTTGCTAAAGTTGATCCTGTAAAATTCTTACTGTCAAAACCATCTTTGATAGGAAGACCTACAAAATGGTTACTACAGATGTTAAAGTTTGACATAGCGTGTGTCTCACCCAAAGCAATCAAGGGCCAAGCAGTTGCAGACTTGCTCGCTGCCTTTCCAGGAGAGGACATCACAATGCTACATGAAGATGTACCGGGTGAGTTTCCAGAAATTTCATCTATTAAAGAGAAAACATGGTTGTTATACTTTGATGGATCAGACATTCCTAGCAATGATACTGGCGGAGAGGGCGTTGTGTTAGTATCCCCGTATGGTGAATTCTCCTTGCATTCGTTCAACTTAGATTCCACTACACCAACAATTCGGCGGAATATGAGGCCTTCTTGCTGGGATTATCCTTGGCCAAGCAAGCAGGAGCAATGCACCTGGAGATAAGAGGGGACTCAAAGTTGTTAGTCAATCAGATGAATGGCGTGTACTCTCTCAAAGAATTCAGAATATCAAGATCCCATCTATTACTATTAGGAATCATTAATTGATTCACTATTTTCGTATTACTAGACACAAATCTAGAATTTAAGGGATGAGCTATGGTTGGAACCCAAATCTCCTTCCATATATCAATACTATGACCATCACCCACTTCCCAACAATAGTGGTTCCTAATAATTTCCAGAACTCTACAAATTCCTTTCCAAACGCAACTATCATTATCATTATTGATATGCAAAGGATGGTCTGGAAAGTACTTATGACTTAGAGTCTTAACCCACTCAACATCAGTTTCTGTGAGCATTATCCAGGCTAGTTTAGCAAAAATTGTAGTGTTCAATTCAGATATTTTCTTTATATTAAGGCATCCTAGAGCTTTAGATTTAGCTACAGATTTTCAAATCTTAACAAACAAACCTTTACCACCTTGCTTCTTATTCTACCAAAAAATTCTTTGTATACCATTAAGCTTATCTGTAAGCTTTTTTGGCATAGGAAATACATCTTGTTAGAGCATTGCTCGGTCAAACTCACAAGTGTTGCTATCTCAAGATTGTTGTGAAATTTAGTTGTCAAAACTATATCTTGATTTCTAGTCTACTTAAGTCAAGTTTCGGATTGAGGATTAGAAGTGTGTAGTTGAGTATTGGACATTACCGAACCCTTGAAGATTGAAGACTGAAGATCAAACAAAAACATCAACGAGAACTTCATCAACAAAGGTATGTGGTTTGATTTCATTTGGAATTCTTGTTCAATTCTACCTTTCTAATCTATCGAAACAAATGCTCACTCTATGGAACAATTCCTATGACGGTAAATGTACATTTATGTATGTATATACTCGAGGTTATTTGATCCATGACTTTAGTGACAACAACCTTTATCCCTGGAAAGGTTCTCGTGTTATAGTGAATGAGCTTACGAATTCAACGAGCCAATACTCAATTCCAAGTTATAACGAAGAAGTTATGAGTGATTTATTAAAGGAACAGTTATAAGCGTTGCTATAATTATTGCAGTTCGTTAGTAGGAAACAAGCCACGAACTTTTTGTAACGGTTCACGGACATGAGCGCAAATACATGACTAGAAGCCTATTTTAGTCAAGTTTTTAATGTTTCCTCATCTAGGCAAGATGGCTATTCTTCCAAACACAATTAATTTCCTTATTAAATTGTTTGTGATATTTTAGAATTCCTTCCTAAGTTAAATTGTGATTTATTCACAAAAGTACAATTTATGCTAAAGTAATTATTTATTTAATTATTTATGCAAGAGTTAACTTAGGAAAGACTCCCAAAATTATTATTCAATTATTTATTTAAACTTGCTTTGGATTCAAGCTACCTTAGCTTAGCTTTCAAGCTAACTTGTTCACTATAAATAAAGAGTTCGTGAATGCTAAACTTTTTATCCCTTGGAAAATTGGTGAAAGCTTCATAGATTTTTTACCACGTCTTCTGTTCTTCGAGAACAAGAGTGAGATAAAAGTATTTGTATTTGGGATCACAAAGCCGAGTTGGTAATAATATTCGTGATTGTTAAACAACTTGTAATCTAGGTTTTCAACCTCTTGTCTATGCTAAGGTTCTTCTCTTCTAATATAAGACCATTCAAGAGTTGTTGATCATAAACCCTAGGTTTTGATAGATTTCAGTTCACGATCGTATACCAACACTTGTTAGTCGAAATCAGAACTAGAAAGAAAACTTCGATTAAGGTATTTTATAAATTCCTTAGAAGTTTTAACAAGATATCTCTAGATTTATTCTAGTTGTTCTTGTTGTAGAGATTAGGTTTTTCTTCCATTATTTGAGGAGTATAATAATCCCTAATCTACAAGTTTGTTTTGATATTACTTTTACCTAGTAACTTTTTTTTTTCAAAACAAACACAAGATTTCCAAAATCTTGATTCACATCTAAAGGGAAATCAAAACAGGTGTTTTTTGGATTCAAAACCCAAAAAGTCTTCAATTGAGTTGAAGAAACTCTTAGTTGGTGGGACGTCATCTAAGGGAATCAAGTGTGTATAATACGGCGTGGTTCAAGAGACGTAAGGAGCGCGGTTGTACCTGAATTAGTGTGAGACTGGGTTCGGGCTCAACTACATTCCAGTCCGAAGTTAATTGGTAGTAGGCTAGTGACAGTAGCGGCTTAATACAGAGTGGTGTTCAAACTGGACTAGGTCCCAAGGTTATTTTGTACTTGCAGTTTTCCTAGTTAACAAAATTCTCCGTGTATGTGTTATTTATTTTTCCACATTATATTGTTTATCTTTATAATTGAAATATCACAGGTTGTGCGTTAATCAATTAAAGTAGATACATCCATCCTTGTTTGTTGGATACGACTTTGTTGATACTTGGAAATTCATCTTTGGAATCACCAAGTAAATGCAAGTGATTCGATAATCAACCTAAGAAGTTTTTTGATTAAAACTATAGTGAACCTACAAGACTTGTTCTTGGAATTCATATCTTGTAATATAGATTACAAGATTCACTCTTGTTGGAATTCGGTTCACGTATATACATATTGTCGAAGGATCATTAAGTTGGTTTACTTCCAATTGTATTAGGTTATTTCTCACAGGTCCGAAAGAAAAAGTTGGTACCGTATTTTGATACCCCCAGTGTTTTAAATTGGTATCAGAGCAGGCCAACACTTTTAGACCTAACAAGTCCTTGTTTGTAGCGATATGACCTATAGACATATTATCGAATATGGAATGCACAAAAAGTGATTTTGATCAAAGTTTGGATTTACCACCTGAGAAAATTGTCGCATCTGAACCAATTTCTGAAAACCTTCATAAAATCACCTCGTGTGATAAAGAAACTGTGGATAACTGGGAAACACTCCTAGAAAAACAGTTGGATGAATTTTACGATGAAAGTGACTCAGATATTGATAGAGATGTAGATGAGGATATCTTAGAGTATGCCAAGATACTGAAATCTCTTGAAAAGAAAAAGGTGACGACTTCTTTCCTCACTTCTATTCTGACTCCTCTTTGTCGAGAAAACAAGAAATTGAGAAGATTTTACGGAGGTGTTTATGTTTCGAATCGCTCTATCTGGTAAATGACTAAAAGTTTCCATCTTGTTTTGTTGAATTAGGATGGGAACACCTAGATATTTTTCCTTGAGGCCTATAGTCTTAATATTTAAAATATTTGTTATTTGCCTCTTAACATTACTATCCATTTTAGGGATAAAGGCCATACCTAATTTCTCCAAATTGATAGACTGTCCACGAACTTATTAATTTTTTTAATGATGCTCTATCCATCTTCCAAGCTCCTTGAAGAGTAGCCTTGGAAAAGATCAGACAGTCATCTGCAAAAAACAGATGACTAATAGTTGGGGTATTAGGGGTTACCTTAATACCCTAAAAAGTTCTTTCATCTTCATCCTTAGTCACAAGTATAGATATACAATCCATAACAATTATGAATAGATAGGGGGACAACGGGTCTCCCTGTCTAAGACCCCTTGTAGGATAGAAAACATCACCTGAAGATCCATTAAGAAGCACGGAAGCAAAGACAGTAGAAATCCAAAGATCCTAAGAATTTAAATTATAAAAACCTATTCTATCATATCAAAGGCTTTTGACATATCTAATTTGATTGCCATTAAACATTTTTTATCTTTGCATTTTTCATTGTATCGACAATTTCATGGGCAATTATTATATTATTAGTAATCTGTCTAAGAAAGCAGCTTGATATGGACTAATAAATTTTTCAATAAATATTTTAAGTCTAATAGCCAGAATTTTACTAATAATCTTATAATCCACATTATTTAAACTAATAGGTCTAAAGTCATGGGGTTTCTTAGATGTACTATTATTAGGAATCAGGCTTATAAAACTGTGATTCAATTGCTTTAGAATATGCTTAGAGTGAAAGACAGACTGCACCATATTAACAATATCCTCACCAACTACATGCCACATTTTCTGGTAAAAACCAGGGGGATAACCATTTGGACTTGGAGAGGTCCAAGGTTGCATTTGGAACAAAAAAATTCTTACCTCATCAGCATTAGGAATTCTAATAAGCATACCATTCTCCTCCTAGATAATACATGGCATAATATCACACAAAATAGCATTAGGATTAGGAGGATTGGTTGATTTGCTAATGCTAGAAAAATGATTCCTAAGTTCAGTAGCAATACAATTTCTATCAGTTAGCCACACACAAGCATTTGACTGAACATACTCAATTTGAGTTATTCTCTTTCTATATTTAACTTTATCATGCAAATATTTAGTATTCCCATCACCAAAAGTTAAGGCATTTTCCTTAGTTCTTTGCATATAGAATTCATGCTGAATTTGATACCAATAATCAAGTTTTGTTTCAAGTTCTTTGTTTCTAACACTGGTATCGTTGGAATTACTAGATTGAGTCAAGTTATTGATTTGAGACTGCACATCCAATCCCTAAGGATGTTTTTTACATGCTTCTGGGATCTAGTAACCCAAAAAGCATGAGAGCCTTTTTCATTAATGACCCAATTTGTTTTAATTAGTTCAGCACAACACATCAAGAAACCAACATTTATTAAATATGTATGGCTTACTAGTATAATTAGAACCTTAATCACATACCAAGAAAATAGGAGAGTTAATTAGTGTTTGGGTCCTATATTTTAGTGCCCTTTAGTATTTGGGTCCTAAGTTTGTCAGTTATAGTGTTTGGGTCGTTGACCCCGTTAGTCATTGCGGTCAACTAACATTTTTGGTCAAACTGTTAGTTATGCTTAACTTTTGTTCGTTAAATCTTCTTAATCAGTTAATTTGGAAAATCTAACTAACCTAGCTCAAAAATTCCTGATCATCATCATCGTCATTTTTCAGAAAACAAAAAAGATCATCTATTCAATCAAAACACTTAGAACCCATCTTTTGTGTTTATCAATTTTTATTGAATTTTAAATGGTTGTATGAGTAAGATATGGAGATCAGAGAAACAGATAGAGAGCAAATTTGAGAGCAACATAACTGGGAAATGATGTGATAATTTATTTCCAAAGGATATCCACCGGTGTTGACTGTTAAGTTGGAAGAGGTTGTGGATGTAATGATTGGGTCCTCTCTCTGGAGTTTTCTCAAACAGTTAGGGGGCGTAATACTTGTGACAAAGAGATTGGTTGTTGTTAATGTATTTCCCCTTGTATAGCTTAATTCTTCTCTGCAAATTCGACTTCATACATGACTCACTAATCCAAATCAATCTGGGATTTTAATGAATTCAACATCTCAGCCAATCATCCATACATGACAGTAAATTGTATTGCAGATGAGAACAAGATGAAGGTTTATCTAGTAATAGAAGTTCAAAAATGCCGATCAAGAAAAAAGTAGAAGTTCAAAAACTATCAGAAGTAGAAAAATAGATAAAATACATATACATAGATCTCCATTTAACTCTAAAAATTAGATACCTGCTATACAAACTTAGATATAGATTCTAAAACGAGATAAAGAAAGAAGAAATTCCTTCCCAATATTTATGTCTAACTGAACCTTTGAAGAGGAGTTCCTTAAACGTTTTATAATCAGGAGATTAACGGAAGTTAGCGGGAAGTAACAGTTTGACCATTTGACCACATTGACTAACGGGGTCAACGACCCAAACACAATAACGGGAAAACTTAGGACCCATACACTAAAGGGTACCAAAATATAGGACCCAAACACTAATTAACTCAAAATAGGACAATGATCACTAGCATAAGGAATAAGATGGTAAACCACACATTAGGGAAATACATAAACCATTCATTATTAAAGAATACCCTGTCTAACCTTTCTAAGATCAAATTTTGTTCACTCCTATTATTTGACCAAGTATAGGGATTACCTATAAAGGGAACATCGGTTAGATTCAATTATTTAAGTGATTATTAACAAAATCAAGAACATATTTACTAGGGATGTTCCCTCCTAACTTATCTTCTTTCCTGGTTATAAAGTTAAGGTCACCCACTAACACTCAAGGACAATTATAGAAACCAGATAATTTATACATAAACTCCCATTGGTCTTTGATAGCGACACTATTCAAAGTACCATACATAAGATTTATTAGAGATTTATTATTTCTAGCATCAACCTGAGTATGACAAACAATGAAATTACTAGTGGTATCTATAATGTATGGATGAATACCATCCTTCTAGAGAAGAAAAGTCCCTCCGGAAACACCTATAGGATTAAAAAAACAATAATTCATAAATCCTAAATTCTGGGTATATCTAGTCATTTTCCTATAACTATTTTTAGTTTCCATAAGAAAAACTAAATCAGGATCATTGGATTTGACTAGGTCCATAAGATGGTATCTAGTATATTTGTTTCCAAAACCTTGAACGTTCCATGATAGAATCTTCATGATTCTGGGTATATCTAGTCATTTTCCTATCACTATTTTTAATTAGTTTCCATAAGAAAAACTAAATCAGGATCATTGGATTTGACTAGGTCCATAAGATGGTATCTGGTATATTTGTTTCCAAAACCTTGAACGTT
>JAJJMB010006318.1:39916-296336 GCA_023531105.1 Papaver atlanticum
ACAAATTTTACAACTTACATAATCGGTAGTGAGTTGAATTCGTCTAACTTACGATTATATGAATCGGAAGTCAAATACTATATAATAGCTTCTGATTCTGGGCCCCAATTGTGTATCCCTACATGTTCTAATCCTCTGTTACAATCGTAAGGAAAAATATAACCTAGCTACCGATTATGTCAATTTTAGGGTTCAGTGGCAAACAACTATATATAATCGGAAGTAACCTATAAATATTAACTCCCGATTCTGGTTGATGTTTCTGAGGAATGAAGAAAATGGCCACAATCGGGAGAAAAAAGCAAGATCTAAACTACCGATTCTGGGAAATAACCGAAAACCCTAGAAATTATTTTCATGGATTCGTAAAATTGAAGAAACATAAACCCATAAAATGATAGACACTTACCTTATTGGGGACATTTACTGAGAGTTTGATTATCAGAATCACCACCACCACCTACATGAGCGTCTTCATCTTCTTCGTGTTCGTCATCTTCTTCAGCAGTTACTCGAGATCTTGTGGGTTCATTGATTCTAGTCATCATTTTATAGAAGAATCGACGATGTTTTTGATTCGGCGATGAACGATGACGATGAATTGAAGTTTGAGAACGAGGGAAAATTGTTTTACTCTCCACAATCGGAAGGGAAGAAGAAGAGGAGAAGAAGAGTTGAAAAGAAAAGAAAAGAAAATGAAATAAAATTAGGTTAGGTTAGGTTTTGGTGGTTTTAATCGTCGAAGGGGCGTGTAGGTAATAACGGTTGCCCCAAATTCAATTTTTGCAAAACCGATGAAGTTCGAGTTTTCTACTTTAACAATCGGTAGTTAAGATATGTTGTTCAGCTACCGATTATGGAAATAGCCCATTCTTAAACAAACTAGTAATCGGTAGCTAATACCACTATACTAAACTACCGATTATAGAAGGGCACTTTGATATTCTCCGCAAATTTGGACATCCATTGACCGTGTCTATGGGTTAGGAATAAAAAAGTCGCCCCTAATTCTTTCGGGGTCGCCCTAAAAATGCTAGGGAATTTTGGTGTCCAGTTAAATAATTCGTGCCATTACTTATCTCTTAATTATCACCGTCACTACAAGAAAATCTAGCTATTGCTACACCATATATTGCCACAACTTCAATATAGGTGTTTCAAAAGCAAATTTCTAGTCACAATACTTTTCAGCTGCAGCTAAAAGCTATAATTTACTGCTGCAAAATGAAATTTTTGCCACACAACTGTAGCAACAATATGAAAAGAGTGTGACAAAAAAGTATAATCTCTTGCTGCAGCAATAAAGATTGGGTGCAGCAGTAGACTTCTTGCTACATAGGTTATCGCAACATTAGTAGGGATTTATGCCATAACCATTGGGTGCTGCAATATATTAAGTTTCTTGTAGTGCGTTAATAAATGGTAGTACGAGTACGGAGTCCCCACTGGCCACTGCTCGCCAACATAATTAAAATACATCGACAAATGTGTCATATGATTTTTCCAATAAAAGATAACATTACCTCTTTAGTGAGAAAAGGGAAAAAATTTCAAAAAAACTGAGTTAACTCAATTTTTCTCCGATTCACAGAGCTCTCCCATCATTACTGATAACATTATACCCTCCGATGGGTAGACTGAATAGTACAGATTATCCTGAATTTTGGTGTCCAGTTAAATAATTCGTGCCATTACTTATCTCTTAATGTATCACCGTTAATAAATGGTAGCACGAGTACGGAGTCCCCACTGACCACTGCTCACCAACATTACTCGTCTCTAAATAGTGTATCACATAATTAAAATGCATCGATAAACGTGCCATATAATTTTTCCAATAAAAGATAACATTACCTCTTTAGTGCTTTCAGATAATAATACAACCTTCGGTTTGTCAATCGGCTTACAAAATTAGCGCCACCGAACTTAATTATTGGAGAACACATTGTAATGTTGGGTTTATGCGTTGTTGCCGCTACATCAGTACTTCTCATGTACTAATACACAGGCACAAGCCGCAAACCCCTCAAAAGGCCAAACTCTATTGTATATTCATCCATGACCGTTTCTTTGGTAAGTGAAAATTGCAATAATAAGGCTGTACAATAGACTCTTGGATACCGAATGCAGAAATTTTTTCGGCTGCGGTTTTTCTTGAAACAAAAATCAATAACAATAGTAATTTGCTTTACAAAAAAATTTATTTTTCTTGGTTTTAACTAGCCATTTTGATAGCCATTTTGAAACTGTGCGTCTAATCAAATTTCCGACATATACATTCTCGCATTTGAAAAATAATTTCATTTGTGGCATCCAAATACAGTAAAACTTTCTTAAAAGAATACTCGTTAAAATAATAATCTCTCTAAAATAATAAAATTCTTTAGTCACAATTAGGGTTTGACAGGTTAAATTTCTTCTTGCTAAAAATAATAATGTCTCTCGGTCCCAAAACTATTATTTTAAAGAAGTTTTACTGTATTTTTATTATTATTTATTGTCATCCCTTTATTTTCTTTCAAGATTTGGCCGTATGGGTACCAATTTATTTGGGGTGCCAAAACGGATACGAAGCGAAACACTCGTCATCGTTTGATTGGTACCCCAGGTAAATTGGTGTCTGTGTAGCAGCCATATTCATTTTGATCTTTGGCTCCTAGCTGGGCAATTGGATATTAACTACAGCAGAGTCATGATCCTCTTGCCACTTGTTATCAAGTCAGGCACGTCTATATATATATATGTAATAAGAGAAATAATTGTTAATCCCGACACACAACTCTCTCTCTCTCTCTTTTTCTCTCACAACTCTAGCTAATTACATTTTTGCTTTTCGGTCATCGATCGGTGAAGCAAGATTTGTTGTGACCGAGTCCGGGCAACAAACGCGCTTTAAACAATCGATGCGCAGCGTGCCCTCAAAGCGTATCAAAGTTGTAACTGTTTCTTGGTTTTGCATGTTTAGACCAGTATATTTAAAAGAAAATGTCAGCGATTGATTCAGTGTTCTTTTCTGGACGATCCAGAGCTGCAAACTCCTCGGAAAATTCATCGACCCATCAGCAGTTGGCTTTAGTATTTCTCTGTAATGACCGGCCACTCAAGAGTACCAAACTGAAAATGGTCCGATGCGGAAGATCGTCACATGCTAGTCCCCCCATCCGGCAAACCATCATCAACAAAGTACAAGTGCAATTAGTACTGGAGGGTCAAAAGAAGGAAGAATATTGTTGGTTGATCCTAAGCCTAAGAAAGGACTGGCTTCTCAATTCTTTGATGTTGTTGAGAAGTTGATAGTCAAGCTCATGCATGATTCTAAACAGACTAGCTGCAGCCAATACTTGACTGGTCCTGGAATTTTCGCTCCGGTGCATGAAGAAACTCCGCCTCATCCAAATCTCCCTGTCAATGGATACCTCCCGGTAAGAAAGAATAATCATTCCACAGGCATGAACTTAGGTATACATGCATGTATATACATTCTGAGAACTATAGATGTACATATAGATTTCATCTTTTAATTGCTCTTTTTACAGGAAGGATTAAATGGAGAGTTTTTGATGGTTGGGCCAAATCCTAAGTTCATGCACGTGGCTGGATATCACTGGCAAGTTAGACAAAACTCAAATAATTAGTTGAGGATTCCCTCACACTATTATTAATTTTCACAGTATCTTATACGTTGGGAAACATTTTCTTAATCAAAATCAAACGGTAACGTATTTGAAGCTAATAATTTGGAGATATGCTTGTCTTACAAAGCTCTAGATACCCACAAAAAATGAGCTCATTCTGGAATACCAAACTTCACCATCTACCAATCGTTATTTTAACGGTTGAAAATTAGTCGATTTTCGACGGCCAATTTTTAAAGTAGTGGATCGTGGAGTTATACGTTTCGAAACGAGCTCATTTTTTGTGGGTATGCAAATCTTTGTAAGACAAACATATCCCCAAAATATTGACTTCAGATACGTTATTGTTTAATTTTGATTAAGAAAAATATCCCAAACGTAGTGAAAATAACAGTGCAAAGGGAATTTAACCATGATTAGACTGATTTCATGAAATTATTGATTGCTAAAATTCAAAAACCAAATACGAACGAAAGCACCGTGGTAATGGTTGAAGTTGATGTATGCTAATACCTGTTTACTTAATGCGCGCAGGTACGATGGAGATGGGTACGTGTATCTTACCTTCTTTGTTTATGGATAATTTATTATTTTCACTTCTTAGTAAGAGCGCCAGTGCGAGTACATTCTGTTTTCTAAGTAAAGAACAAGCACAGTTATATGCTAAACGTATGAGAGCATTTTGTTTCGTAAGTAAAATGGTGAAAGATATGCCAAACGTACGAGTGCATTTTGTTTCGTAAGTAAAATGGTGAAAGATATGCCAAACGTACGAGTGCATTTTGTTTCGTAAGTAAAATGTTGAAAGTCCTCCCTAAACGTGAGTTTATTCACAATTTCACCGTTCCATCCACAAACCGATCATCTCTGACAAGCAAATTGCAAATTGTATAGCCGCAACCCAAAGCCATCGACAGACAAATAATTTCAGGACCCAAAGACAAAATAGCTTTTAGACTATTCTGTTCATGTACACAACGCTCTTACAAAAAATTAACCGTGAAGAAATTTAAATCTTAGATGCGACAAATGCTTGCATCGCGTGCTGTAGTTTCCAGTTGTTTTTATTTTATTTTATAAGCGCTCTAGTTTCCAGTTAATATGAGTTACGCTATGTTGCAGAATGGTTCACGGTTTGCGTATTAAAGATGGAAAACCGCTATGTAAGGACATCTCGTCTTAAACAGGAAGAATATTTCGGTGCCGCAAAATTTCTTAAGGTATATATCATTCTCTCCATCCCATTATCTATTAACTTTTAGATTTTGTCCCATAATAGATTATCTATATCACTAAATAAGGGGATATTTCTAAAATTATCCTTTTAATTTATTATAAGAAATATGCATAATTTGATAGGCATGTTTATATTCTTTACGTGGGTGTTTTAAATGCTTTTCAATGGTATGAAGTTTGCGAACATCCGTGGTGTAGTTTGAGAGATAAATCATTTCAAAATTTCACTAGTTATTATTCATAAGGGTAAAATTGTAAAAAATACTTAAAAATACTCTTTTCCATTCCCTTCCTTAATAATTGTGCAAACTTGAACTAAGTCATCTAATAGTGGGACGGAGATTGTTGGTTGTTCGGGTCTTAGATTATGGTATGCCTGGTGGTTAACCACAAACCGTAGATGTGAATCATTGTAATACGGATGCTTAGTGTGGAAAAATGCAAGCAATAAATCAAGAACCTATTACAGGAGCTCCAAACATTTGCTTTTCAGGGCTCACAAGATGACGAAAACGTGTCATCAAATAGCAATCAGCAAAACCCCTCATCCTGCTTATTTTGCTAATGGCTAGAATACCATCAATAAATTAGTGCTAATGATTTATTAACTAAACTAAGATTAGTGATTAGATTAGACTAATAGTTTGATTTATAATCAGTATTCGAAAATCAAAGAAGAATTTATTTTTTTTGTTTCCTGAAAAAGTGAACTTACGGTTGGGAGTTCATATTATCCAAACCATAGACAAATCCAGGGTAACTTAAGGTTGGGAATATTAATATAAAAAATTTAAAAATTAAAATACGGTTGGGTTTCCCACGGAGTTCATATTTCCCAACCGTACTCGATTTTTTTTCTAAAATACAGTTGGGTTTTCTAACCATAAACTATAAATACGGTTAGGAGATATTGGTTTTCCCAACCGTATTAAGTTCTCAAACAAATTTTTAAAACCCTAGTTTAATCAAATCCAACCTATCCATGCAATCAAAAGCAAAAAAGAAGTGTGGGTTTCTCAATTCATAATCATTATTGGCTAAGATGATCGTCGTTGAAGAAGATAAAATAGAAGAAAAGGAAGAAGAGGCGATTAAGGAGAAAAAAAGATGAGGAAGAAGAAGAAGAAACGTTTTTGTTTTGTTTAGGGTTTAGTTTTTGGTTTTAATTAGATTTTCTAGGTTAGGTAATTACATTAGTTGTCAAATGGTACTTTTGTATTTTTATCATAGAATAGGACCCCTCTCATCCACATTTAGGACATCTAAATCCATAGGAGCCCTCAAAACCAAATCTTTGGAGCCTCTATAATAGACTTATAAATAAAATATGGACGCAACTAAGTCCATAGATAGATGAAAAACCAACCGGTTCGAATACCAAATCCCATTGTTGTTCCTTGTATTTCATTCGTCTCAATTTGATACATGATTTATCACCACCATGCATCACCTAGCCTTTGACACTGCCATGTGTCCAACTATCGTTAGGATAACTCTAGAAATTATTATAATTTATAAGGTTAATAAGATAATAATTTACTTCTGTTACACAAATGATAGCTTTGTTTGGTCCACGGTTTGACTTGACAGTCGATGGCGAGTCTAGGTATCAACCCTTAATTTTTAAAATGTAGGGTACCAAAGTTAGGTGTTGGTCATTTGTTGGACACCAACAGCTAAATATATATATAGTCCATTTCTAAGCTCATTTTCTTGATTTGACTGATGATGCATATTTTCTACACATAAACACTGTGTATATATGCTACACAAATTATGGAATCAAAAAGGAGTATAAAGAACCAAAATAGAGTTGTTCTTTTTTTAGCTACCATAATGATGTACATACTATAATACAAATAATTAATGAAGATTAATTTTTCATTAAGAAAAAAAAAGGTTAATTAACATTGTGGACTGCACACCAAAAAAAACACCGTGGATAATAGTTGCACACTAAATATTGTCGATAATATTTGCATACTAGAAAAATTGTGGATAATAGCTGCACGCTATAAAATGGGAAGAAAATTTTTAAAAAATAAAATCATTTAAAGAATAATTTTTTTTGGAAAAACAAAAAATTGATATTCCTATTTAAGCTCGTTGTGTAGGTCTTTCAAAAAACTTTCCAAATATATAAAATTTGTCAAATCTTACGTATCATTTGTAAGATATGATATATTTAAGTTGGTTTGACGATTATACCCCAACAAGATAGAGTTTATATCCATTTTTATTATATTTTTACACATATGGTTATTTCTGCGACTAATTTTCTTTTGTTTAATGACATCATCAAAATCTTTATTAATATGACCCTCCTTCTTTCTTAAGGATTATTTCAACAGAGTAGGTCAATTTTTTTCTAAATGAATTTTAAGTCAAATGCCATTTTTCTAAATGAATTTTAAGTAAAATGCCATTTGAGTAAGAGAATAAGGAGAGGGCCAAACACTTAGTTCCCACTATATTTTATGATAAGGAGAGGGCCAAACACAAAATGCTACTTCTAATTTTGTTTTGAGAAAAATATTATTTATCTCCCCATGAGTGGATTATCATATCCCCTCTTATCTCGATCCTGGCTCTACCTGACATTGCATCCATGTAACAATAGGGGTGAGCATTTGGCCCAGGTTTTCACGAGACCAACCATACTTTAGTGGAAGGTTGTCCAAACCATTCGCTAATGGGTAGGATGTGGATATGATTTTTCGAATCCAACCAATTACAGATTGGGCCCGGATGCAATCTTGAAAATCTGCTTGACATTCGGACCTTTTAGTACATTTGTTTTTTTCCAAATAAGATATTCCTTTCATATCATACTTTGATGAGCTTACAAGATACAAGACCAATATATCCATAGGTGGACAGCTTGATCCCATAGTACACCGAAAATATCTTATTTCAAAGGGGTCGGGTTTTGCTTTCTCTTTAAAATTTTGAGTAACTTCAAAGCATTACACTTAAATCCAATGTTAACTCCCAAAATAATATAGATATATTTCTAAAACCATCCATAATCTTGTTTCCTTATTTCTCTATTATAAACTTTAATTATAAAACAGATCCACTGGATTATCCATATCCAATATGTCCATCCATGCACCCATTAAATGCAAATCCGTTGGATGCTGGATTAGATGTGGATGCAAATTTTGAAATCCGTAATGTATTGGATTGGATGCGGATAAAATGAAAACCAGTTCATATTGGACCATGATCACCCCAGTACGTAATACTAACTGTGTTTTTCATTAATCCCATAATTTTTTGGTTACTAGTTACTGCTTCATCAGTCCTAACTTAACATTAAGAACCACTTCATATTTCGGCTCTACCACTGTTATACATACCAATCAACCCTCATATATAGTTTTTTATGGCATTCACAGGTTGGAGATCTTGAGGGAATATTTGGTGTATTCATGGCCAGCTTACATTTTCTTTCTTTAAATTTGAAGTACTGGATGTTTCATTTGGAAGTGGAACATGTAGGTTTTCCGCTTTCAATCTTAGATACTTATTTATTGTTAAATGAAAAGGGTTTCATGTTTTATTTTTCTACAAAAGTCGGGAAGATAAATCTGAAAAATGAACAAAAAAAGCTTCTCACTCTCACATACTTAAAGTTTTTTATCCATTTTTATTTAATCGACAAAGTTGTTTTTCCATTATAAACTACTAAAACTTCATATTAGAAAGTTCAAAACATCATCTCCATCGGCACCAAATTATAGTGTACGGAACTAGTGACCAAACTCTTTTGCACCTTGTATTCGGCTCTGCTAAGTGCCATCTTCCTTCCTTCAAATTGCTTAGAACTTTTATCACATGACATGAATATATACCAAATTTTCGTTGAAACTCATGTGAGCGTCCAAACACACACTTTTTTGAAACTGGGAGATGTGTATTTTCATTACTTGATAACAAACTCGGAAAAATTGAATTTTTTTTATTGAATCATCTATGTAAAGCTTAATCTTATATTAACACATCATATTTAGTTTGGTTAAATTTTTTACGTTCATGTTTTGGACTTGTGCCAACAGGTAATACTAGTCTCACATATCACCATGGAAAACTCTTGGCTCTTGGAGAAATGGATAAACCTTGTAAGTAATATTGATGAACTCATCTATACATATGTATATGTTGTGTTGCAATTGTTATACTAATGCTACTATTTGTACATAGTTATTCCAGACCATTATTTATAGTGTCATTCATTTTTCTTTCTTTTTTATAACTTTCCAGATGTTCTTAGAATTTTGGAAGATGGAGATCTGCAAACAGTTGGAATGTTTGATTATGACAAACAATTGGAGCATTCCTTTACTGCACATCCAAAGATCGATTCATTTACTGGTAAAACATAACCTTACATATACTTTGGAAATCATTATGAACTAATATCTCTTCTTTAATTTAACATAAATATTAATGATGATCGAAGGCGAGATGTTTACATTTGGATATGCACTCACACCACCTTACTGTACATATCGGGTCATTTCTAAAGATGGTTACATGCTTAATCCCGTGCCAATCACATTATCAGAGCCTACCATGATGCATGACTTTGCCATTACAGAAAATTTTACAATTTTCATGGATCTTCCTCTAAACTTTCGACCAACGGTATAGTGCTGGTAGTCTTTTTGAGATATATATATATATGTTTTTATTCATTATTACTATTTTTACGAGGGTTTTGTGTGTCTGCACTGTGGTTCACTTGAACCCCGAGCTGGCACGCTATAAAAATTTACAAACAAACCTGTTTTCTCACATTGCATAATAAAAAAATTCATTTCTGCAAATAAGCATCACTTGTATTTCAGAATTTGGTGACGAGAGAGAAAATTCTCGCGTTTGATGCAATAAAGAAAGCTCGATTTGGAGTTCTTCCACGATATTCAACAAGTGAGATTCATATGAGATGGTTCGAACTTCCTAACTGTTTTATATTTCACAATGGTAAGCCATGTGTTTATTTATTCTATCATGGAGCACGAAATCAATAGATCAAGAAAAATGACCTCATTTTTCTGATCAATTACTCAACCAATTAATATTTATGAGTTGTTGGCGCATTTTTTTATCAGTTAGAAAAAACGAAGGTGAAAATCCTTATGTACTAGTATCTTCTTGGCACTCTCATGATAACCATGCGAATAAGAACATAGCGTATCACAACCGATAAAATAAGCATAGCCAATATGACAAGGTTTAAGATCTATACTCGTCAAGTAACGTACTAGGTTTTTGCATAATATCTTCCTTTTATCACTTCAACAATTACATGCGTGGCCTAAGCTAATCACTCGCATGAAAAAAATAATTAGTTAAGTTTCATTTATTTATTTGTTCTGATATTTTGTCCAATGATTAGCCAATGCTTGGGAAGACGGAGACGAAGTAGTTTTGATTACTTGTCGCCTTGAGATAACAGATTCGATGAGCATAGTCAACTGGATTGCAAATCCTTTCGATTTCACAAGTGAACTGTAAGACGTTTTTGATTATAAAGTATGAAACAATCTGTTCAGTGGGTTTTTTTTCCAATAACTCTTCTATTTTCAACCAGGTATGAGATGAGATTCAATATGAAAAATGGTTTAGCATCACAAAAAAAATTGTCACTACCATCTGTCGATTTTCCCCGGGTTAATAACAATTACATCGGCAGGTAAGTTTCATCTTATTTTTATCTTGTCGATGTTATGTTTACATTAGTAGTTCGTGATTTTGTTAATATGCATAATCTATAATTCAGGAGACAAAGGTTTGTGTATGCAACTATAGTTGGAAAACGGACATGGATTATTAAATTTGATTTGCATGCTGAACCATTGCTAGGAAGGAAAAAGTTTGAGGTGGGAGGAAATATTAAAGGTATCTTTAACTTGGAACCTGGAAAGTTTTGCAGCGACACTTTTTTTGTTTCTCGTGAGTCAGGAGTAACATTTGAAGAAGATGATGGATACTTAATATTCTTCGTATGCGATGAGAACACAGGGTAACTCGTCTCATCATTTTTGATTTCTCATGCTTATTTGAGAAAAATCCTTTTTCTGTACTAGCCAAAGGTTGCATATAGCCAATTGATCATGATTAGAGACTAAATAAGATAATGACATTCGCAAATGTTTCCTCAAGTCCTCATCCTCTCTCCATATGCCAGTTATCAAGTAGCATATACATGTATTTTTGGCTATTCTATCTTTGAGCATGTAACTATGTGGGGTTTGGTTTTACCATGAACTCGAATATACAACCATTCGAGTATGATACATTGTGAATGCCAACAATATCGGTATGCATAAGTTCTTAAGTACCATATGGTTCACTTGGTCCAAATTTTGTTTCTCAAAGATTTTATTTCATTTCGCTTAAGCTTTTCTGTGAATTACTAAGACCAAATTAAACTGGTGTTGATTTTTTTTTTTAGTCTTTCTCTGATCAGCTAACGAAAATCAATATATAAACTGGTGCAAAAAATCAGAAGTGAATGTAATTGATGCCAAACCAATTTCAGTTGATCCAGTTGCAGTTGTTGAACTACCCAAAAGAGTTCCCTTCGGATTCCATTCTTTCTTCGCGACAGAGGTCAGTTTTTAATGAAATTTGAACCTTTAACTTTGCATATTACTTTCACCAGGGCCATTGCTTGCTTCATGTGTTTTCCGACAAGGCAGGACGGGTCTAAATTTACTCAAATTTTGCATAATACTTGTTCAAAGTTTAAGCTATTGGGTAGAGTCCTGTACCGTAGGTAGGATGCTTAATTTGTTAGCGGGCCAAGTTAGGTAGTATACATATTACCCGTGAGAAGAACTAGAATCTGTAACTTTTTCTTTGCATTGGGTTCCCAAAGAATTTTGTGTTCCGTGAATTATTGGCTTGATCTTAACAATAATTCAATTACTATTTTGTGGTTGTCTGAAGTTTCCACGAGTTTTAGCGCAGTTACTAGTACTATATTTTCTTTAGCCTTTTCAAAGTTTTACTTGAGTTTCTATGTGGAATTATGTACAGGAGCAACTCAAAGCTCAAACAAAGTTTTGAACAACCAAATGCTCCAGATGCGGACAAATATCAATCATGAGAGTTTTAAACAACCAAATGCTCCAGATGAGAGCAAATATCACTCTATGAATATATTCAGAGGAGCGGATTTGATGCGGACGATTTTCAAACTCAGGTCATTGGTATCATCACCCAGTAACTTTACCACTCTACTATAGTGATATCGGCAGCGCACACATCATTTTAACGACCCTTAAAATAAAAAATCTTGCGTAAAAATACTTTGGAGGATATATTTAGGTTCTAATGAAATTTAATTAGAAATTTTTATGAAACCGCGAACTAAACTATTAGTTTTTTTTTTTTTAAGAATCATATTAGTGGTTTCCCACTACTCTTCTGCATTTTTCTTTGTAGGGTGTACTGCCTCAGCCAGGCCATAAAATTATGAATGATTCTACGTTGACTGAGATAAATTACGGGGTCCATATCCTCTGTGCCAATATTTGGGTGTGCCATATGTGCCACGCCAATAGAACCGCACCACTTGTATTTCCCATTAACAATAACCAATTAAGTATAGGTTTCTATATATAACGTTAATGGACTAAATAAACTAGGAAAGAGGATATTTTTTCATTTTTTTTAATTCCGCTTATATTCAGCCGACAACAATTATCCTAATTCATTTATTCTTTTTTGATAGTTTTAAGGTGTATTTAATTCATTTTTTTTTTATAATTCTAATTTTATTATTTGCGATTCCATATGTTGGGTGAAGTAATACATTAAAAAAAACGTGAATGTTATAAACGTGTAATTATGTTAAGAATATATATAGGGTGAATTTCGTTTATTATTGGGATGCCCTTGTGTCTAGCCCTATAAATAGAGGCTCTAATGTTTGTCTAACACACACTGATTAATAGAATCTCTCTCTCTCTTCTTCCCTTTACTTTGTGTCTCCTTCTTTATTTTCTACTTTCACAACACGTTATCATGCACGAAGCTTTAAAACTGATCGATTATTTTTTCAGTTTGATTTTCTTTTGATTGTGTTGATCGATTTTTTTTTCTTTCAAAAGAATCCTCATACGCTTGTTGGTTGTCTTATAATAGGAAAAACAAAATCGTATACGAGGTACACATTTGGATTTGATTTTTGAACATGAGAATCATGAGTAGTACATCAATATCTAATACATCTTATACACGATGAACGATGTATGGTTTGAGGACTGTTCCGGTTTACCATTCTCGCTTAAAAAGTCTATTTAGGTTTTGTCCTACATGACATAACTTGAAAAACGAAAACCCCAATTGTTTTTTGTCTTTAGCCATACTTAGGTATTGGTCCAAAGCTAGGATCTAAATTTTCTTTCACGAAACATCTACTTGCCTAAATCACCAAAAATTAAAAGGCTTATAATTGGTTATTTTATGTTTTGCTTAAGCGCTAACCCTTCGTACACCGCCGTATATAGTTCTCTTTTATGTCAAGGGCCACATAATGGGTACACTACTAAATGGGTACATGAGTAAACATGTCTATCCTCGTCGGAGTTTGGTGGTAGATAATGAACGGCGAAGGGACATGGTCATATTATACAGTAAGATTCTAAAGACCTCCTTTTATTTTCATATACTGTAATTGATTTATTTATTTTATTTTTTCATATGTATGCAATGGGTTACCAACTTTAAGTAAAATTTCTGGTTGTCCTTTCTTCTCTTATCCCTTTTCATAGAGAGAAAAATAAAATCCGTTGATATATGGTATACAGTTTCTTTTCTTCTAGTGAAATTGTAATCACCAAAATCCGGTGTTATCGCAATTTAATTATCTTTACGGTAATTAATCATATGCATGGTTGAAAAACCTATGGCCAATCAAGTTTGGTATCTTCGTCTATTGGATGAAGATCATGTGATTTTTATTTATCTGGTTTCTATTCCTTTACAAGAAACCATTTGTTTAACCACAAAGTGGATTATCCCTATGCGATGACTAATAGGACAACATTTTTTTTCTTCTTCGTCGACACGATTTTCATGAATCGTACAAACAAACTGGTGTTGGTTTTCTCTATTGCTTATATGAGATACCAATATAGTTTGGTTCTTTCTACCAATACCGTTGGTTTCTATTTCTTACCGGAAACGATTGATTTTTCTAAATTCAATAACGAGAATGATTTCTTTATCTTTCTTAAGAAGAAACATATAAGCCCACTAGATTTGGTTTTCCCCATCAATCCTAAAGGGATAAAATATCGATATGGTATTTTCATTTGCAAACGCATACGAAACACGGAATTGATGCATTCTCGAGGGATATGAGCAATTTTTATCTTTCGTCGCCTAATAATCTCCAAAATTGAGACCGTTCAACTTGATGTTGGAATACAGTTGGACATAAAAGATCAATGGGTGCACCCGGCTTGTTAGCCTATACATCATTAGTCCTTGTAGTGACTAAATTGATCTTAAAATTTAGTTTCTTTTGGAAAATAACGTGTCAATAATCTCAATCCAAATCTTTATCTCGTTTGCCTCAGAATTCACGCAATTATTTGGAGATTTATTTACAAATTTTATATGTTTTTGGTTGTAGCCAATAAAATCCGTGGTTGATGTTTAAATTGTATAAACTACAATTTTTGGACAATTTTTTTTATGACTTTTAAGGTCATTAACTACAGTCCAACTGGTATTATTCTTAAAATGCAGAATATATTATGAGTATATGTCCTTGATTTAATTGGATAATACTCTATGAAACTTGTTTTCGTATATGAGATGACAATTTCCGCCAGAATCAGGGGGAGACTCTATGCTATTAGTGGTTGACATTAATTAACTTAAAGGTTATATCACTTCTCTCCTATCATGATCAAATCGAAAAAGGCTTCCATTAAATAGGTGTGAAAAATCTCATTTAGCTTTCCAATAAGCTTATGCCGTTTGAAAAGGCAAATCCAATCACATCTAGCAAGCAGTAGCATTTTTATATAGGCTACAAATATTCTCCAACAATCTATGATAATATGATTCACATTCTCAAAATTCATATCTCCTCATTTGAATAATAGTAGATTATAACTCCCGTGGGCACTGGTACCAGTAACTCTGTAAAATTTACAAGATATGCATACACTTGAGAATGTGGGATTGTTGTAAGCTAAATTATTGCCGAATATTCATTTATGGTAGCTACTGAAATAATAAATAATGATGGTTGTGAACCCCTCTGCAGAGGAGTATAGACATATGTGATTGGTTGGCATACAATCCAAATTAAGTTGGATTAGTTTCTCAATTAACGCATTTTTTTTGGATCCAAAACTTAACACTTTAAAAATGCCAAGCCTATTAATTACATGCCAGTGTAGTCATAATGCGTTATACGAGAAATTTTTCGTTGTAAAAACGATTTAAGGGTTTCATTTTTGCTCAGACCCTAGGATTGATTCATTAATTGTTCTCTTTATACAATGCACTTGGCGTGGTAGTCTTTGAAGAACTCATATTGCATTGACACAAGAAATGTGGTCGAAGAACATATTGAATTTGTAATCTTTTGTGGATTCAAATTTTATTCAGGCAGCCACTTTATTTGCTCACATAAGGTTTAACAATCCTTTATGTGTTTTTAGAAATTTGGTACAAAACCAAAAATCCGGGTTAATTAGTTGATGATATCAACGTTATAGGTCTCTAGAGGAGTCCTTAAAAACACACAAAAAAAAATCCATGCTTTAGCAGCATAAATATTATTTTTCTTAATTCTGCAGTTAAAATATTATGTTTGCTTAAAATTTGTCTATGATAGACTATAGTTATGATTTTGGTGCTTGTTTTCTATAACACTCATATACTTGAGTTAATTAGCATCCATATTTACGTCAAAAGTTGCACTCTTTTCCCTTCGTTTCAGGTTTTGTCCCATGCGGTTTTCCTGATAAGGTTTTAACGAGGCAACATCTTGTTGACGTTTAATTTTCTTTCAAAATGTTGATATTTGTGTTCTCTTTTTTCCTTCGTCCAAATTTTTCCCATTGGGTTTTATTGGCAAGGTTTTAGTGAGGAAATTTAATTCAACATGATGGTCATCTAAGGGGGAGTTGTATCAATTTTGGTTGTTTAGTGGATGCCCACATTTGATTAAAGCAAATCAACTTAATCATCTCCTAAGAATTTAGATTTCCTCCTCACAAATACGATTTTTGTTCACGTATGATAAGGTATTAATATCTTGGCACTTTGTTGAAGAAACTACATCAACTATTTCTGCAAATCATCTCCAAGAAATTAGCAATCCAAGACTCAAGTACTTAATGTATTGAAAGAAACATGAAGACTCGAGAACACCACTATTAGAAGACTAACACAAAAGAAGACTTCATCAACTGGTAGATTTCTCATGAAAGCATTGCTATCTCCAGCATTCAAGAAATTCGTTTATTGAAATTGGTAAGTGTCGACTCAAAGATTTGTAAGCCAAGATTTAACTGAAGTACTTATCAGGGGGAGCATCATAGTGAAGGTATTTTACCGGACTATCACGTTGTACTCTTTTTCCTTCGTCAAGGTTTTGTCCCACTGGGGTTTTAATGAGGCAACATATGCATGTCCAGCCCGTATCTAAGTTTACTCACAATTGTACTCTTTTCCCTTCGATCAGGTTTTGTCCCTTTGTGGTTTCCTGACAAGGTTTTAACGAGGCAATTAGCTTAAACACAATGTCATCAGGGGGAGTGTTATAAACGTGTAATTATGTTAAGAATATTTAGGGTGAATCTCGTTTATTAGTGGGATGCCCTTGTGTCTAGCCCTATAAATAGAGGCTCTAATGTTTGTCTAACACACACTGATTAATAGAATTTCTCTCTCTCTTCTTCCCTTTACTTTGTGTCTCCTTCTTTATTTTCTAGTTTCATAACAGTGAAGTAATTTTTTGAAAAACAAAATGATAAAGTAAAATTTGTAACTAAGATATCATGAGCTTTTAGATCACTTAAAAAAATAAAACCACTAACATATTTCCATGAAAATAACATATTTTTCGTCGTTTGATTACAAATTATTTTCACGAATTGTGGGCCCAGAAAACGTGGACTAAAGTATGCATCAAACTCAATCCCATGAAATTCTATGGAAAGTCCGTCCTTGCCTCCCCCAGAATATTGATTCCATGGATGGAATTGTTTCATTTCCTTGTTACCAAATATAGCCTTAGGTTGTGGAAAAAAAGAATTTCATGAAAAATATATTTCGTAAAAACAGTTTGTACGGAGAAGCATGGAATTATGCGAGATTTCATGAAATTAAGTTAAAAACAAACTATAGGCCACACTTTTTTTATAAAGTATGCTCACAATTCCATGGAATTAGATTTATCATCAAGCGGGGGAAAACATAATATTTCCATGGAAAGGCGACTTGTTCCATGGGATTAGACGCTATCAACCATAACCTTAGCCTAAAATAAATTTCCAAAAATGATTTCGCATAAAGAAAATAAACTTAGCTAATTTGGGACCTATCCTATTTATTTGGGGCCTGCTACTATAGGACAAACCGATTTGTAAGAATCGGTTTATAATGACCCATCTATGTTTTAAGTATTATTAACACTAATCAATCAGGGGTAAATTAACCATTATGTAAAATAATTGGATAAGGGGTTACTCTTTTTATTTATTTTTAATGACCCTTTTTATCTTTTAGTCGCAGGCCCCAAACTAGCCAAGAAAATAAACGAATCAGATATTAACGCAGAAGAATATTCAAATGGTTGAGATTCTCTCAATAAATGTATTAAATTTAAAGAGTTACATAGCAGGCAAGCGAGCAACAAGCTGCGCCGCAAGCCCTTTTTGAATTGCAAAACCTATCCTATTAAAAATAAAATCTCGTGAACCGGTGGTCATGACATTGCTGTGCATGACTTTCTGGACCCTCTTGAGAAGTCCAACCGCCTCTGGAGCTAAATAACCAAAAGTATCAAAAGCAAAGGGGATAAAAGCACGCTTTTTCATGCTTCGATATCTTACTTGAGGCAGCCTTTAGCGCTGCTTGCCCAACCATAAAGGTTCCATTTCAAATGCCTACCAACAGAGATACCCCAGTGAGGTCAACACATGCGTGTTTCCCATTAGCTCATCAAAAAATAAGAACATTTGCTGGTCTTAGTGTCGATCTCCTTTCAAGTGGATCTGTCAGGAAGTTCACATCCGCTTCTTTATTTGCTGAAATGCCAGCCCTCCACAGTACATCATACAAGATATCCCTCACATAATCATGTCTATATTTAAAACCAGGGTCTACCTTACAATGAACTGCATGTTCACCATACGAGTCCAAGCATCCTGTGATGCAAGAAGGACAATGAGAGTCTGAGGGATAAAGCGGGATCATTAACCTGTATTTGATGATAGAACGGTACTCCAAAGGTGACATCTTAAGTCCAAGACCCTCAATCGGAATAGCGAGAAGAAAATCCTTGGCATGCGCTGCTTGCAAACAACCAAAAACCGTTTTCTATCTCTTCGATAGCTTGTAAACTCTATCCATCTCCTTAAACGCTTTACCAAAAAGAGCACTCGCCAGGGTACTTTGTGTTTTAAGGGGGGCGTTGTCTTTATTGGTGAAGCTGTTAAAATCAAAATCAGGAAGAGTTACTTGTAATGTTTTCAAAGCCTTATTAAAGTTGTCATCCATACCTTCCACACCACTGCTCCTCAGTATGTGATCCTGTAACCCCCAAGATTGCACGCGCGAAGCATATTTTGATGCCTCCTTAGCAGTATTAAGGCCAAGACCCCCATATCTAATAGGTAGTGTTTTCAAATCAAACTTTTTTTTATATAGAAAAACTTAGGTCAAACGTGCACCTAAGACCGATACAAAGTGTTGGCAGTGGTTGAAACACTCCTCCTTCTAATATGATTCTTACAAGATAATGCAATATTAAAAGTATCCAAGTTTTGAAGTCTATGGATTATTTTTAGGTTTGTAAAATAAAAGTTACTGGGTTGATGCTAGTATCGTTGTCCTCCTCTTCATTGTTTGTGGTCTCGTAGTAGCTTAAATGAAATCTTCCTTTAACTGCTTTATGATACAACAACTTGAAACGGACTAGGACTTCCATGGATTCAGCTTGTATTTCTATATTAGTGTGCTGCAATTCTTTATCCCATGCAAAAGCTAAGTCCGCACCTCCTGTTTCTCCCCAAGCTCCAGAGTGTCCTAGATGTCCTCTGGTACCAATGGAGTTTCCTGCAAAGTCCATAATAGTTAGAGCAGAATAGTATATTAAATTTTCAGGATCCTACAGAGTGCAAATTTTGATGATTACTCCATAATCCATTGTATGGTACTGATTCAGATTGTATGGTATAATATTATTTTCCATATCTGATTCAGTTTCCTCAGTAGATAGGGAGAAAGTATTCATTATATGCTCTGGCATATGATGGATTCTGTTATGATTGCATAGGTGTTTTTTTATGCAGTTTGAAGTATGTTTTGCATTTGGCTGAATATGTTTGAAAACCAGATCACACCTAGCTTTCCAGATGAACCAGCACGTAGTAGCATAAATATAATAGTGTTTGATGGCTATCCCAGTTTGAAACCGGGAGTTCAACCAGTCTATGAATATTGTAGTGTTATCAAACTGAGCATGATTTGGGCCAATGATTTCCCTCCAAACAAAAGAGGCAGCAGGACAGTTTAGGAACATGTGTGTCATTGTTTCCTCCCCACTTTTGCATATGGCACAGACAGGATCAATGTAATGCAGAATGCTAGATGTTTTAGCATTTGTGGGGAGAATCCCATGAGCACATTTCCAGACAAAGATCTTAATAACTGGAGCTACATCCAAATTCCAAATTGCCTCCCAATTTCCTGTTATTGTATCATTCCTGTATAGAGTGTCTATCTTTGCCTTGTATAAAGCTTTGACAGAGAATTTTCCTGTATCATTAAGATTCCATTGAATCTTGTCTTCTTCTTCTGGATGAGTATTCAGAGAAAGAATGGCTTGAGGAATATTAGTACTGAAGTAAGTATGGACTAGATTCGCATCACAGCTTCCATCAAGGAGAAGAAGCTTATCAACTGTTTCAATATGATGATGACAGTTGGAAGGTTTATTGAGTCTAGTAGTGATGTTTGGGATCCAGAGATCATCCCAAATATTGATTCTTCTTCCATTGCCAATTATCCAGGTACAATGATCTTGAATGTTACTAATGCCTTCTAGAATTCCTTTCTAGTTCCAGGAATCACCATCCTTTGGTTTAATTTCCATGTTGAGGACATTTCTGCCAATTAGATACTTTGCATCCATAAGTTTATACCAGAGGGAATCTTTATCCTGTTCCAGTCTCCAGCCAATTTTGGTGATCATAGAGCTGTTGAAGAGTTCCATATTCATGAAACCTAATCCTCTCAGTTCTTTGGGTTTACAGACTGCAGTCCAAGCTTTTGGGTAGTAACCAGTAGGATTTTCCAAGCTTTTCCCCCAAAATAAGTCCCTTTGGAGTTTCTTGATGTCTTTGCAGGTCTGCTTTGGTATCTTGAAGCATTTCATTTGGTAGATACAAGCAGATGAAGTGACAGATTTAATGAGCGCTTCCCTCCCAGCAGGGTTTAGAGGCACATTTTTCCAACTGGATAGTCTTATTTTTAATTTATCAACACCAGGTTTGAAAGAGTTGATTTTGCTTCTGTGAGTGAAGAGAGGTGAACCTAAGTATTTATCATCCAGTTGAAGGAGTTGAACACCCATTATGTTGCTGATGATGGGGATAAGACTTGGATTTGTGTTTTTACTGAAGAAGACTCCATATTTGTTGAAGTTGATGAGCTGACCAGAGGTGTTTCCAAAAATCTTTAATATGCATAATGTTCTGAGCTTCAATCATATTGGCTTTGCAAAAGACCATACAGTCATCAGCAAAAAGAAGGTGGCTGATGGAAGGAGCAGACTTGCAAATTTAATTCCAGTGGTAAGACCCATCTCCTCAGCATGAATGACAGTAATATAAAGAGTTTCCATGCATAAAAGAAAGAGATAGGGGGAGAGAGGGTCACCTTGCCTTAGTCCTCTGGAAGGTTCGAAGAATTTATCAAGAGAGCTATTAATAAAAACAGCAGAGGTGGATGTGGAGATGCACTGAAATATTTTGTTGCACCACTGATCATTAAAGCCAATTTTCTTCATGATGGCTATTAGAAATGTCCAATCCACTCTGTCAAAGGCTTTTGCCATATCTATTTTGATACCCATACTTCCATTTTCTCCTTTTTTTTCCTCTTTTGGATCTCATGGTGTGAATTATCTCATGAGCAATTGCTATGTTATCAGATATTTGTCTGCTAGGTATGAAGGCAGATTGGTAAGGAGATATGATCTTGTTTAGGTGGGGTTTCATTCTCTGGGCAATGAGTTTGGAGATGATTTTATAGGTTGTATTGCAGAGACTGATGGGTCTAAAATAGCTTGGGGAAGAAGGATTGTCAACTTTAGGAATGAAGGAGATAAAAGTAGAGTTCATTTCTTTTAGCATGTGACCAGAGGTGAAAAAATGTTGTACCATCTTAACAATGTCATTTCCCAGCAGTTCCCAGTTTGTTTTAAAGAAATTAGGAGGAAAACCATCAGGCCCTGGAGCTTTATCACTAGCCATGCTGAACAGAATGGACTTGATCTCATTGTGATCAGGATTCCTATTTAGCCTAATGTTGTCATCTGTGGTTATGGTTGTGGGTATGAGATTGATAATTTCAGGTGTTATGTTTGTGGTTTCAGTAGTGGCCATCTTTGAGAAATGGTTTGTAAAGCAGTTTTTCACTTCTTGATAATTTGTTATCCAATCTCCTTTATCATCCTGTATTGTATCAATCTTGTTTCTCCTGATTCTGCTCTTAGTTTCTCTGTGGAAGTAGCTTGTATTCTGATCTCCCAATTTTATAAGTTGATCTCTACTTTTGGTCTTCCAAAAATTTTCTTCAATGTCATGCCAATTTTTGAGATTTTTCTTTGCTTCAGCTAGAGCTTGACCTCTATCCATTCTAAAGTAATTGTTGTGTAACCAGTTTAAATGTTGCTTGCATTCTTCAATGTTGGTTTTAATGTTGCAATAGACATCCTTGTTCCAGACTCTGATTTGAAGCTTTATATTTTTGAGTCTTATGGCTATGGTGAAGGCACTGGATCCAGATAAAGATTTGCTCCAACATTCAGCTATTATTTTCTTGCAGTGTTCATGGTCCAACCAAGGACCAAAGAATTTGAAGGGAATCTTGGATGGTGGTCTGAACCAATGGCTAGCATATTCAAATCAAACAAGCAAGGAGGAGCGGAATTTTTTTCTTTTCAAAACGAAACAAACATGGACCCACTCTGTGGACGAACCCATCCCACCGGACCTGCCTTCACCAAGTGCAGCCCAGATCCAATTTTCAAAAAGGTCTCCAAAACGAAAGCACCGACTTTTTCAAAATTTTGAAAACAAGGGTTTCCTAAAAATAGAAGCCACCGCCTTAGATTCGAATTTGGAAACCGACGTAATTACGATAAGCAAGAGTTTCATAAAAATGGAAACTTCTGATTAGATTTAGGAGTATCCGATAAGTTATCATCTACTATATAAATATAAATATAGGTAGTAGTACATGTATTCTCAAACTCACTCATAAGTTTTAGCTAAATCAATTTCTCTGAATCTCTGCAGTTCTTAACTTTTTTTTGTTACAGAAATTACAACAAGCTTTTGAAGAATCATGGGTAAAAGGAAGATAGAGATAGTAAAGATTGTTGATCCACAAAAGAGAATGGTAACTTTTTCTAAAAGAAGAGATGGTATTAAGAATAAAGCTACTGAACTCTGCAGGTTATTTGCAGATGTTATTGTCAGCATAATCGTGGTGGAAAGGCTTTTACCTTTACTAATTCTCCAGTGGGTGTGTGTAATATGGTTCAACGGTTCCTGGAAGAACAGGAGAAAGGTAAGATACAAGAAAGTGAGAAAGTTCATAGAAGTAAGAATTCTACACAATGCAGAAACAAGGCTGGTGTTGGTAATGGGAGTACCGATAGCTTTTGGTGGGAAAATATAGACAATGAAGAACTCGATTCTGTGGAGAAGTTAAAGGCTGTCAGACATTCTTTGGAAAAATTGAAACAAAATTTGTGTGCAAGAAAAGAGGTACTTACTGCATCATCTTCGTCATCGTCGTCTTCAACTATTGAAAACTTGATCAAAGATGAAGACTGAATTGTGGAAGATGCCGCCACAACTAATATTGAAAAGCATGAAGCTAGGGAGACATGTTGCAAAGATCAGCCTAATCTTGATCTTAGTCTTAATCTTGGGTGGTAGCTTAATGAATAGGCAACTATGTCATTGCCCCCTTTGCTGAAAAGGGATTGTCTTCATCTCGTCCAACCTTGTCAAAGTTGACATTGTAATATTTTGTTTTAGGAGTTTTCATTTCATCATGCAAATATAGTAGCAACTACAATTAGTGTGATTCTTACTGAGCAGACAATTTTTTCTTTCTTTATTAGTTAATGATCTTCATACATCTCTGTAAGCTCAATTTCAATATAAAAATCCTACTAATGCAAGGGTTATACATCTTCAATTTCTTCATTGCAAAATAACAAAAATTACAATGTGCATTGTTAGAAACTTACTTTATCACCTTACAAATCTTACTAAGCAAGTATTGTTAAAATAGTTCCTCATCACCTGAATAACCTTGGCTTTTGATCTTTCTAAGTTCCGGTAAGTGCTTTCTTTTGTATGCTGGTTTTTGATGAGAGCTAAGTCCATATCTACACCTAAGTGACCTGGGGTTCTGCTATAAAATTTGGAAACTATTACTTGCAAAGCCTGTCATAATGCAAAGCATGGCAGTAGCGGACTTCTGCAACAAAATTTGAAATATGTACCTACTAGCAGCTTCACTGATCAGGTTGTCCTCTAAAGCATCTTTTTTTGGGGCCTCAACATTATCATCCTTCAGTAACAATGCACATGAAAGACGAATTTAGAATGAAAGAGAGTTAAAATCATCCAAACCCCTTTTAAAAGTCGATTTAGAAAGGTAAAACAATAAGCTCCCTCATATTCACTTAGACTCGTGAACCAGACATATGTCACTAATTATTAATGCAAGTTTTATCTTACAACCAATTATTGCATCCGCAAAGAACACAGTATACTGCACTGTTGAAAACAATGATTCTAGGAAGCATCACTAAGTGAAAATAAGCTGAGCACTCACAAGAAGAGAAAATGCATGAGCAAGTGGCAACTTTTGGGAACACTGCATTATCTTCAGTAACTTGAGGGATCTGCATCAGAAAGAAATCAAGTTAGATAATAAAATTTTGACAAAAGAATAAAACCAAAGCTATGATACTTTACTTTATCAAGTATAAATTACAATTACACCAAGAGCCCAAAGACATTATCCCATAAAAGAAAAGCACTTGCAGAGAATACAAACAGGATTAGGAGAAAATTCTAACTCAACAAAACACAGATAAAAGCATAGTGGGGAAGTGAGGTCGGACACAAAAGCCATGACAGATGGAAAGGCCATATTTATGGCTTCATTACATAGCCCAGGGATCCAGTCAATCGAGTAGATGCTAGTCTGCAAGGGGAGGATGTTCCTGCATCGTACTCACCACCTGAGAAATTTCTAACTTGAGAATCTCAGCACTCTTAGAAGATCATCCTAATCTTGGGTGGAAGTTTGATGAAAAGGCAACCATGTCATTGTTAAGGGAGGCTGAGATAGGCAGAGACGAGGTCGAGGAGGAACCCCCCTTTGCTGAGAAGGTGTGGTCGTGATCTGGTTGAACCATATCGAAGCCACCCCCTCACAGAATTTGGTTTGTGAATGCTAATTTTTGGTTTTTACAAGCTTCAATCTTATACATCTGTAAGCTCAATTTCAATTTCAATAGAAATTCCTATCAATGCAAAGGTTCATCTTCAATTTCTTCATTGAAAAATAATAAATATCGAGATGAGCATCACTAGAACCTACTTTATCACCTTATAGATCTAAAGTTACTAAGCAATCACCTTGCAAATCTAATATTACTACGCAAAAATTGTTAAAGTAGTTCTTCATCACCTGAATAACCTTGGCTTTTGATCTTTCTAAAATCCGGTCGGTGCTTCCTTAGTAAGATGGTTTTTGATGAGAGCTAGGTCCATAATTACCTAAGTGACCTGGGGTCGTCCTGCTATAAAATTTGGAAACCCTCCTTGCAAAGTATGGCAGTTGCAAACTTCTGCATCACGCCCTGCCTCTTCAGCATCCCCTCTTGGCCTCAATATTACCCCCCTACAGTAACAACGCACATGAAACACGAATTAGAATGATATTTGCAGAGATGCTAGATTACAAAAAGAGAAAGGGTAAAACAATAAGCTATGGGGTTTTCTTCTTGGCTTATACTCGTCTTGATTTAGATCTTGAACCAGACATATGGCAGTAAATTATCAGTGGAAGTTTTATCCTACTACCAACTGTCACATACACAAAGAACACAACATACTACTGCATTGTTGAAAACGATAATTCTAGGAAAGCATCACTAAACGAAAATAAGCTGAGCACTCACAAGAACAGAAAATGCTTGAGCAAGTCACAAAACTTTTGGGAACACTGAGAGCATTATCTTCAGTAATCTGAGGGGCCTGCGTCAGAAAGAAATCAACTTAGATATAAAATGTTTGACAAAAGAAAAAACCAAAGCAATGATAGAAGCCACCATGAGTTACTCTATCAATTATAATTTACAAGTGCACCAAGAGCTGAAAGACAAAATTTGATAAAGAAAAGCACCTGCAGAGTGCCGGAGTATATAAACAGGATTACGAGTTACATAGAAAAAATTCCAACTAAACATACACAGATAAAAGCATACTGGTGAAGGAAGCAATAAGCCATGACTGATGGAAAGGCCATATTTATCGCTTCACTATATAGCTATGGGATCCAGTAAATCGAGAAGACTCCAGTCAGCAATGGGAGGCTGATCCTGCATCGTACTCCCTGCCTGAGAAGTCTCTAACTTGGGAATCTCACTCTGACCCAACTTAGCAAAGGGTGACTGGATCGCTGAAAAGACATGACTTACGGGAATAGATAAAACCTACGCATCACTGGCTGCTTCTGCTAAATATACAAGAACCAGAAAAAGGAAAAGATACCAATACATAGCAAAGAGCAAAAATTAGAGCTAAAAGTTCACCCAACCTATTTCACAAAGACTTAACTGCAGAACTATCCCAAATCATAACAACAAAAGTTCACAATAATTGCCTAAACGAACCTTAACCAAGTTTCTCTATACCAACCGCACTGTTAAGTGGCAACATGCTATATGCTTCACAAAAAGATGTAAGAGAACTAAGAAAAAACCTGGATGCGTCTGGTCCAACAATGAAGACTTATATTTTATCCTTCCACAAGAACAGGATGTAAGAAACAAAAAGAAGAAGCCTTGATGATTCAGCAAGCAAGGTTCGAAACCTCATTTGTCTATCAATTGAGATACTCAAACCTTAGCAAGTGATTCAATATAAGGATGAGCATCCTGCCATGTTATTCAACAGAAATCCTTCCAGTCATTGGATGGATAATCATAAACATCTATGAAAATCTTTTTCTTAAGACAATAAGATATAGTGTTGTCCGATAAATGTAAAAACACCCTCGACTCTTCTATCAACTTCCTCAACACATAAGATAGATTATAAGAAATTATCATAACCTGCAATATCATACTGCGAAGAATCATATGCAAACCCGTATAGATTTACCGACTGCTTTAATTTCTTCCAACCTCCATCCCGAAGATATCAAAGCAGCTTGACAGATTCTTATCCATCAAAATAAAATAGAAATGACCCATGCACTCTCCAAAATACTTAATACGCTCATACCTACACTTCATATAATCATTTCAGTATCACTATTTATCAAACAAAATGGTAAACGTTTAGTTCTTCTCAAACAATATCAAAGTAAATAAAAGCCTAGTTTCGCTACAAATCCAATTCAAGAAAATTTTCCAATAAACACTGGAAAAGAGGAATACAGTACTCGACGTAGAGTATGTATCTCCACACAGTCTCCAAGAATTTGTTTCTGAGGAGTAAATCTCAATCTTATAATTAGGATTCATCACTTTCCCAACTCTCCAAATGCAGACAATCTTACAATCAAGTGATCTGAGTGGATCGAAGGCTAAACTAACACATGAAAACGAAACCGTACCAAATCCAAACCTTGAATTCCCCTATGTGGAGGTGGAGGTGGAGGTATGATTGTATAACGTTTTGTTGAAAGATTGTAAATATAATAAGTTCGAAATCCAGTGTCACTATAAGAAGCTGAACTACAACAAAGTTAAAGACCATTACAAGATTGTACAATTTCTGTTGGATAAAATGGGTCATTCATATAGCCTTCAGATTCAAAAGGGGCATTGTTGCATTTACCAAAATTGACATCAAGAATGATAAAATCATATTCTGGATTTCTAACTGACGATGATTGGTTCATGATCAATCCAGATACTTTTGGGGGATTATGAATACAATTTTGGATGAAGTGTGAATCAGAGATGAGTGATAACCATCATTTGGATACAGATTTGAAAACAAGAAGAGATTTGACTGGTAAACACAGTAGAATCTGAACTAATGGATCAGTATTATTAAATACTAGTAAAGATGATGAGGATGATAATTTATCAACATTACCTGAAAATCTTAGGGTTTTTGAAATCATCCTGGAAGAATCAAAGCTTCAACTGA
Source organism: Papaver atlanticum (assembly GCA_023531105.1). Classification (NCBI taxonomy): domain Eukaryota; kingdom Viridiplantae; phylum Streptophyta; class Magnoliopsida; order Ranunculales; family Papaveraceae; genus Papaver; species Papaver atlanticum. The sequence continues at coordinate 67,695 of JAJJMB010006318.1, forward strand.
AGACAATAATTTGAGAGGAAAGAAATTGGTTTCTGAAATTGAGTCTAGGTCGGAATTCGGAAACTCCGTCTTCAGTTAGCGCGGCGCTACTTGTAACTCTGAATAATTTTCCTTTCCTAAACAGAGTGTGGAAGTCGCTCGTGAGGATTTTTAACAGTTTCGCCAACATTTCACACGTTTTATCCAAATACGAGTATACTTTTTTCCTTCTCTCCTCCGTGTCGTCACTCTTCCATTAATTCGAACACATTTCATAGAATACTTTGAAAAAAAAAAAAAACTCCAAAACAATATACGCAATGGAGGGTGATGATGAACCTATTGGGAATAGTGGGTCTCATGGATCATGAACCCAACAAAGAAAAACACATGTGAGTATACGGTTTTAATGTTGTCTGTTTTCTCCGTCCATGGAAAATTTTAACTTCTAAATATAACTTTAAACTGCAAAAGTTAAGTGTGTAAATTTGAAGTTGCAACATCCTATATCCAGATTCAAAACTTGGTTCACAAGTTAGATCAATTTTTCCTCGTGCGAGAAAAATAAGAACAACAACCATAAGCGTGCAAAACATTCGCCTTGAGAAACAAAGAAAGAAAGTGCAACAAACGCAAAAAAGAAATTTGATCAGTCGCGCAAGGTTCGTGAACTCACAAACTGGGTTCGCGAACTCAAGTGAGTTCCGAGTTGATGACTTCAAAATCTAACTAAGTTTGTGAATTTAAAAGGTTGGGTTCGCGAACTCAAATGATGTTGGAGTTCATGAACTTCTCATCACTAGTAGGTTCGCAAACTCAGATGATTTTGGAGTTCAAGAATTTAAAAGACCGATTAGGCTCGTGAACTCAATTTTTGGGTTCACGATCTTAAATGATTTTGAAGTTCAGGAACTTCCGGCACTATGTAGGTTCACGAACTCGAAGGCACAAAGTTCGTAGAATTCTAATCACTTGGTTCGTTATTCTGAAATGCGTCAAGTCAAAACTTGAATTAGGAACTTCACTAGAAAATTGCATTGGCTCACTTGTCTCATAATCCTTCTTTGCAATTCCATCATTTACTAAAGTCCTCGACTTTGCTACGACAAATAGATAGATACGAGAGAAAGTAGTCTGAAAGGAAAACCATTCTTCATTACAAACCTTTAATGAAGTTCTTCAAATGATGTCTTTGTGTGGTTTTTAATCTTTAATCTTCAAGGTTAAGTTGGATGATCCTAAACTTTAATTACTACCTAATTTAATCTATACCAAAGCTTAATTTAGCATGCTATTAATCAAGAAATAGTTTTGGCATTTAGATTAAATAACATACTTGACATACCAATGCTTGTAGGTTCAACCGAGCATATGCTCTAACAACAATTAGTCTCAAAAAATAGCATGATAAAGAGTATATGGGTTATTTTGTCCAAGTATAGGTACACGAACCGACAGTATTTTCAAAGAGCCCGCTAATCGTCGATATTGAGCCATAATTGCAATTGAAATATCCACTGAGTTAGTTAAACATTTATACAAGAATTGGAGAGAAAGAAAACAAAATGAGAAATCAACCTAATACAAAAAAAAAAACTAAGGTATATAATAATAATAAAATTGAAACGGAATAACTATCATGCATTAAAACATCCACAACAAGATTTATAAAATAAAATGATTATAGCGGCAGTAATAAAAGAAGTTAAAATTCCATAAAAATCCACGGATAAATCAACTAACAAAAGAATACAACAGAACCGCATTAATAAAGTAATTTTGAACAAGTGATCTAAGACAATTAATGTCTGCAGAAGATTCTGAAAATAAACATGAGTTTTGCTAACAAATAACCACAATTTTTGTTAGATTTTTTGGTTTGTTTAGCTTTTAGGCGGAGCGGTGTATGTCTTTATGTTGCCCTCTGTATATATATAGGATTTTTTGTTGTTTTCTTTTCCTTTTCCTTTTTTTTTTGCGATTATAGCTTAATAAAATTTTAAAATTGATCAAGCAAAATATAAATAAATAACAATGAGATGATGTTGAAGAAATCGGCACCGAGAGTTGACTAATAAGCTTATTCACGATCAAGTGGTAGGACCCAATATCCCAATGGAACAAATCACTGAAACGTGACAACGTGGTATGACATGATTAACGCATGAATGCATATGTTCCACAAATTTTGGGGCACATTTTGTCTGCAATACTCATAGCATTAGCAAGCTTGTGTAGCTCTTTGTAATAAGATAAACAGAGATCTAACAAGTTTTTAAATCAATCTAACACTCATAATAAAATAATAGACATATGAGTTGAAAAAGTTATACAAATATTACCCTTTCAGAACCTTTTATCGATACCAATATAGTATGGTCATTTCTTACACATATAATCATCCCCATTGTAGTTCTTTTCTCATTTTTCCCATGATAATTGTAGATTGGCAAGCCTTTATAGTGTTATGAAAACTGGCATCCTAGACGATAATATTTAATTAATTTTTTTCAAATCATTAACAATTTTTGGGGCTTTATCTTCCATGAGTTCGAGTCGAGATATTAAATGATATATTATAACCAGAATTTCATCCATAAGAAACATGAAATTCTAATATTTCTCTAGCGTCCAAAAAAGTGGATGTTCAAGAATATTGGTTGGAGAGTGGAGATAGACTTCTAGGAAATGCTTCAAAAGTTGTTATGCTTTCACAGTTAGTAAATAGACTGTTATGTGGTTTATTAAATAATCAACAAAACGAGAAGAGAAAATGTATAAGTAACAAATCCATACAACATACAATCTAATCATGCAAAAACCTAAATTGAAGCAATATAAAAACATTGTTAAAAAAATTCTAATTATCAACTGTAAATACTATACATCAAAAAAGTGGAAGGAAAAAAGTTGTTTTAGTGCAAAGAATACATGAATTACTGGTGATTGACTAGCTTGTTACAGGGAAAAATGACAATTACCTGAATATAACACTAGCTCTATCTTAATAAACCAATTTCTTCGATAGTGAGTTTCGCAATATCATAAAATTCATGATGAAAACTTACATATCTTGAGTACAACATGAGGTAGATTCAAATTCAATTTGCAAGACAAATTAAAAATAAGTTTTCACCCAAGATTGTTTCATTGAAGGGAAACAAATAAATCTTATAATTTTGTACGAGCAATGTGTACTTATGTCGAGCGTCAATGTCCAACAAATACAATTAGCTTCTTCACCCCCACCTATAATATTTTTGTTAACCAAGTTGTATAATATGTCAAATACTAAGTTTATCTAATAAGGTATGGTTTATAAGAAGGTTATGATCTTTCAGTTATGGAACTAACTGACTTTATTTGTGCTGCTCAAATGGCAAAGACAACTGATGTTCTTTCGAATGAGGTATCATATTACCTTACCTTCTTATCCCAAGATATCGATTCCCGGTGTTTATCTCTAGCAGCAAGAAAAAGAGGTTATATCCACAATCTTCCTATTAGTAAATATAACCCAACTTCAACCCATTCCCCACCAAACGATCTTCGAATCCCTTCCTATGAGAAGCACATGGTGGGTTTCATGGGATAGCCGAACTGAGATAAAATATTTTAACGTTTATAATTTTCTCATGTTATCCAAGATAACTTGTAGATTGTAAAGCCTCGATCATTATGGTGTTAGGAAGATTGACATCACAACCGATAGCAATTAGTTAATCTTTTAAAATCATATACGAATTTTTGAACTCCAACTTTCAAGAGTTGGAACTGTGTTATTGAATAAAATTGCAATTAAAAATAACTTCATTCATCCAAAAATGAAGAAGCTATAGAACATTGATGATATTCTAAGTAGACTTAAATTTTGAACTTTTAAAGTCAGTCAACAAATATGGATGAATCTGAAAGAGTGATCAAGGAAAAACAACACTAAGATAACCTCATATGATATCAATGAGACTCAAATTTAGAGTAAAGATGGAAATAAAGATAAAAGATTCAATATATATTAGATTATAAGAAATGTATAGTTGACACATGAAAATGTATAAATAAAATGTACAATGAATATGTAACTAGATTTCTCCTAAGGAAAAAAATTTCCTCTGACCTTATTCTCCAAAACTACCACCAACACCATCAAGTATCAACACCTCTTTTTCCTTCTCCTCTTCCTAATGTTACCATGAAACTACCATTAAACCATAGACCGTCTTCTCTAAATCCGAGCTTTAACTTTTCCATGATCCAATTTTTACCGAGCTACCACAATCACCTCATTTAACCACTATAAAATTTCAGAAGTGAGAATATAAAAGAAAAAATCAAACTAGGATGTGATAAAGAAGTTTAAATTCAAATCCTATTGTTGTGATAAAGAATTGATCTATTTGCTCTTTTGAGAAAGAAAAAGATTCCCTAGTTCTTTTGAGATAAAAGTTTTTAATGAGGTTTTTCCATATTCGTCCTTGAGAAAACGTTGGTTTAACTCATCCTCTGTGAGGTTAACAGTTTTTGAATGGTGGTTTCTTGGACTGAAATTGTTGGGATCGTTGTTGAAAAACAACTTCTTAGTTTTCATATTTATAAGAACCCACGGCCTACAGTTAGAGAGATATACTTCTGACAAAAATTAAAATAAATAAGCCACGTGTGCATTTACGTTAACAAGGCATGTTGCCACGAAATATTCTACTGTTAGTGTACAATTATTAATATCCAAATACTTCAAGTAAAAATTATGATGAAAAAAAGAACTAATGGGAGAAACGACCAAATCATTTATTAACATAGTTAAGGGTTCAATATGTAAAACCGATATCAATTTAATTGAATATTGAACATTTTAAATTCATTACATTTCGAGAAACACCCATCTAGTCATATCTTCGTGGACATATCGTTTAATTTTCAGGACGTTGTTGGTTGAGGACGCACTAACAGTTTTTAACTCGAAAAAGTGAGATTTCCAATTTCACATTTTTAATAGAAAAAGTTATGATCAATATGATAGTGTTGGTAAAGGAGATAGTAATGGTGGTTTCGAACTTCAAATGGACAAAAAAGGCGAGAAAAAAATGATGAACAAAGAAGCACATATTCTTTTCTCTAGCTTCTTCAATTATAAGTAATTTTGACGAAGAAATCTCCCGAATTTCGACATGATCCAGTATGGCTCATATCTCCTTCGATTTAAGATTCCGTTTTCTTTCAAGTTCAAGGTGTTTAATTAGTTTATTTTATAAGAATTCCTTTATTTTTATTTTTTTTCTAGTTTCTAGTTTTTAGATTTTAGGGTTTTACTTTTTATTTTATTTTTGCCTACACTCTAACGGTGCTTCTTGACTGCAGTTAATATTGCTTCTCATTTATTTTAATGATTATTGGACTTTGATTTTGTAGACTCTCCGGTATGAGGTATCCTTCTGCAGGAAGGTTTAAGTTTCAACCTTGATACCAATTAGTTAATATATCCAAGTATCTTGTAATTAACTGTGATGGTTCATTTGATTTGATTACTAAGAAAACAAAAATTTCTCTAACTTTACGTGATTGTATGGGTTGTAAAGCATTAAAATACATCTTCCTTGATGGAGATCTGAGCCAAAACATGTGGAGGGTGTTGTTATGATTGAAGCAATAAACTTGACTAAGCAATTTCTTCAACCAATAAGAGGCTCATCAACTTATTCAGTTGTGGCTCATGTTAAGTTTGTTAAATCCAAAACTCAAAGTGTTGAACAAAGAAGTTTTTGGAATAATCTAGACAAACATAAAATGTAAATTTTTAGAAATCCAGTCAATCCATGCTTCGAACACTCAAGGCCACCAGGATCCACTTGTTGCTATCCTCTAAAGAACTAGGGAAATTGTATGACCAAGATGAAAAATTATGGAAAGAAAAATCGAAAGACAACATTGTCTAGTTAGGAGATAGAAATACTTAATACTTTCGCACCATCCTATTTCTCTTTGATCGCTTCTTCTCTTGGCCCAAGGGACATGCTACCAGTCACTAATTTATTCACCTAATGTATAATAGATAATGAAAACGGGAAACCAATAGCCACCCTACTAGTGAGGAATATATATGATTGTTAAAAATATAGTTTTTTTTGGATGGATTTAATTCTGTACTTCTCCAACATGAATGAATAGGGAACTTGACATAATTAGAATGGTTTAAAATTATTTTTTTCCACTTTAAGGCTCTAAGCATATTTTACAGGGACCTAATACCATTTTATTAGCTTTGACACTCAAATCCAAAAATCCTAGAAGACCGAGTGAATTTGGACTTACTAGTACTATATGTAATACTTACAAGATCATAAATAATTAATTTATTAGATAATATATTAAGGCCTACTCGCTCTAAGATTATAACTCCAACCGCAGTCTGCGCCTTTGCTCCAAATAAGCAAATACAAATAATATAATGTTGACAGATGCCTATTTCATCTTTGCAACGATAAGCCTCGGCGACACTAAATATTTGTTTGAACTACTTAATCAGGTTAAGCATCGTTTAAAAGTGTTAAGTTGTTGATGGTGGATTTTCGACAAAGGTCAAAATCGTAAAATCATGATACTGCAGGTTTCTAACCCGGCTTCAGTAACGCATGTGACGATTCATATTTTACGATCCGTGAACCGTTTCACGATCTCTGATCGAGTTCCTCTCAGAGCCATGATGAATATGTTTCTCGAAAGGCCTCCCACTAGCTGAGCGCTCGATGCTATACATTTCATCGTGACCTCTATGTAGAATAACATGATTGGGCGGTCCTCTGGACATAATTGTTTGTCGGAGGGCTTAACGCCTTCAGGACGTTGGCGATACTCTCTGTTCCCTGACTACATAGAGAGACCCACCTCTACATAGAAGAACGATCGGGCGGTTCTCTGGACATAATTGTTTGTCTGAGGGCTTAACGCCTTCAGGACGTCGGCGATACTCGTTGTTCCCTGACTATGTAGAGAGACTGTGTATAGATTAAGGCGGCTCTCTGGACATAATTGTTTGCTGGAGGGCTAAATGCCTTCAGGACACCAACGCTGCACGTTGTTCCCTGACTATACATCTTTCAGAACGAGTATGATGCTTCAACTATCTCATATCTCGATTCTACAATAGATTAATTCTACCGTGACATTCGCCACTGAATTCCTAGAAAATAATCTATTATATCTCATTACTTCTTTCCATGGCTATCCCCGGCTGATTCCATGGATTAGTAATAGATAACCATCTTATCTCATTACTCCGTTTCTTGAATTCCCCGGCTGGATTCATGGATTAGTAATAGATACACAATTCATTTATTACTCCGTTTCATGAGTCATTCTCCGCTGAATTTCATGAATTATTAATAAATATCCAACAATCGGGCATCTGGACTATCACTGAGTAATCCCCAAGAAAATGGTGCAAGTGTACTCAATGACGATGCACGAACGAGCACCCAAATGCACGAACGAGCATTCGGAAGTATGGACAAATGAGGAATCCTACACATAATAGGAGAGAGAAAACAATAATAAAAAATAATAAAAGAGGCGCCTAGGGACCGGGCCCACCGGCCGCCGTGGCCGGTCCCCCACGCCTCTTCTTTTAATTTTTTCTTATTTTGTTGAACTCATGAAGACTCCTTCATTCGAGCAACTTTCCTTGTTTGAGCAATACTCACGGTTTCTCCATATTTTCACGGTTTCATGAAAAACAATAAAATAGGAAAAGTGTCGTGGGACCGGGCTACCTAGCCGGTCGGCCATGCCCTAGCTGTGGATGGTCCCACACCTTGCAATCCCTTGTTTTCATAATTATTATTTCCCTCATCTCATGAAACTCTTCCGTTTGAGCAAAAAATCATGGTTTCTTCATATTTTCTCAAATATTGCTCAAACCATGAAAAAGACAAAAAGCCAAATGGTCACGTGACCAACTAGGCTACTCACGTCAAATATTAAAATATTATTATTTTAATATTCTCAAAATTTTGATCAAACGAGCAAAGTTCTTCTTACTCATTCGAGCAAAAATCAAGAATTTCAGTCAAAGATCAAACTCTTCTGAAAATCCAAAGTATTGCTCAAACGCACACCAGAAAATACCAAAACTCTCAGGACTGAGACACAGACATTGTGGTGACACGGGCATGCTTCCTTGACCGATCAAGGCCGACCCTAAGGCTTGCAAGGAGCCGGTCCCACACATCTTCATGATTTGGACCTAATTTGCTCAATTGCTCATATTGGGTCTAAACTCTTTTCAACCAACTTGGGATTTGCTCAAACGACCAACAGCTGGTCCCACGACCACCAAGGGCCGGTCTCATGCCCTCTTGGTCGGTCCCTCACTTCTTCATAATTAGGTTTTATCACCTAACGCTCGCACGAGCATTATTCTAATAAATTATCAACACCAGCGTGCGTTTGATCATTCTTTCACCAACCGGTCAACTAAAGACCCTGGTGCACGCTCACTCAAGCACTTGTCCACCACATGGTCGTCCATCATCCCATGTGGTCGGTCCCTCCCTCACTCATGACCTATTTTCAGCAATTCATCAATTGACGAACAATTGATCAAACATTAGGGTTTCGAACAAACGCTCCACAAATCATAATTTTGGGCAAGTTCAAACACTAATAATTTTATGTTGATCTAGTAACCGACATCCAAATTAATTATATAATATTTGGTAGACTACCAATATTTTAATTAATATTTTATTGGGTCACGTTGCCAATAATTCATCGAATTGAGCAATACTTGCTCAGTTGCTCGAATATTGATTAATCTATCAATATTCATTAATTCGTCGAATCGGGCAATACTTGCTCAGTTGCTCGAATATTGATCCAACTATCAATATCAATATTCAGTAATTCGTCGAATTGAGCAATACTTGCTCAGTTGCTCGAATATTGATCCAACTATCAATATTCAGTAATTCGTCGAATCGAGCAATACTTGCTCAGTTGCTCGAATTTACAATATTTTCTCAGAAGAGCAATATCAACACAAGAACTATACATCTGACATGTTCAATCCATGAATCACTGAGCATTCGTCACCCATGCTCAATTCAACAAAACTTAGACTCACTGTCTAATCAAGTCAAGACTGACTAATCAAATACACGTCTGCTTTGCAGACTCCACGTTCGTGAGACATCAATCACGTCACATGGAGGGATATTACTTAGGGTTTTGGTCTGGAGGCCTACGACACGTGTGTTCATCCACGATGAGAAATGTGAGTAAGTCGTGCAAACGGTTGAAGGAGTTAGCAAAGTAGTGGGTGGACGGTTAAACAAGTCTCCACACGACCTGGAACTGGTTTCACCCCGATCTCCCACTTTCCCACTCTTCACTCAAGAAACCGTCACACTTACTGGGATCAATGTGTTCACTATTCTGACAATATAAATAAGTTTATGAATCCATGATTGAAAAAACATAGAAAATCCACGAGATATTGAACAGACAATCCATCGTCTAACCAAGAATCATCGTGTGAGCAACACTCTCTCAATCATTCGAAACTTATTTACACAAACTTGCAGAAACCTTCAACACATCCATAATCCTTGATCATCATTGATCCCGCAATTCTCATCTTCCCTCCTACAGATTAACCCATCTCCCTCTTTGTGACCGAATTGACTCTGGAATGGCCATTGACTTGGTTTAGGCCGGAGTCCTACAGATTGATCTCTCGAACTCAAAGCACTCCCGTGCAGTGCATCTGTGTGAGGTAGGCAGTTTGCTCAGTTGAGGAGTCTCGTCCGATCGGTCGTCTCTTCACTTTCCTAAAAAAACCAGCAAATCGTTTTTCCCCATCTACAGATAGGCGACCACAGTGGGAGATTAATCTCTCGGTTGCAATCTCACATTTTCACAAAATGGTTGGTCTTAGGTCTAACTCAACTACTCCAAATTCCATCCCGAATCCTTCAAATGGAAATGTTCCTCCTTCCAACACTTCATCCAATGACACAGTCGATGAAGAGATTCCAACCTTGATCGAATTGGCAAGGGTACAAGAGATTCATACAAGGAACATGGACCTGATGAAAGAGACGCTAAACAACATACTGAATTTCCTTGTCAGGTTGACATCGGATTTGGGTAGCGCCCCAGCTCAAGGAATTCCAGCTAATTCCCCAACTGATAATCATCCCCAAGCCAATAGTTTCACTACTTATGAGAAGCCGGTGGATCAGAAAGTTACACATTTAATTGAGAATCTATGTGAACTACTGCACTTCTCTAGAGATCAGCGTACGAACATGTTTGCCGCACTCAACCACATATCATCTGTTGCGCGAATAGTACCATCATCTCTAGTAGTTGAAGAAGTGTCCATGTTATCTGAACATTCAATCAACAACATCACCTTCACTGAGGAAGACCGGATGGCGGAAGAAGGACAAAACTGAGCCCTGTTCGTAACTGCTTCTATCAAGGATTCCGAATTCAGGAGAGTTCTCATTGATACAGGCGCTTCTACAAATCTCATCACTATAAAGACTCTCAAGGAAGCCAAAGTTTCACAAAGAAAGATTGTTCATCATCCCATATTAATGACGGGTTTTGAAGGAAGCCAGAGTCACACATACGGGTACGTGTATGTGGACCTGAAAGTAGGGCCGATTCAATCCACTGTCAAATTTCATGTGATCGAGAAAGACCCTGATTATCACAAGATACTCGGACGACCATGGATCCATGACAATAAAGTTTTTCCTTCGACATACCATCAATGTATGAAAGCTTTGCTCAATAACAAAATCGTCTGCATTGCAGCTTCAGTGTCTCCTTATGCTCCGGTTTATGATGCTGAGTTCCTAGAACCGCCAAAAAGTATCCCCGAACCTCCAAGCAAGATCTACGGTACTCCACTCCCAGGTTGGAAATCTATTGAGAAAACTGACAAACCATCATCGTCAGGTGTTAAATCGATCAAACCATCTGCCACGCCGCTTAAGCGTCGTCAGGGTCAAGGTACGGCTCATAGAAAATCCAACTTTATTACTAGTTATGATGTAGAAGGGAGAGTCATTTATCTCCGATGTAAAGATTAGGAATTAACAGGGAAGGTCGATGAAAAATATCCCCGCCCTGAAGAATCATGTCAGAGCGAGCAATTGCCTGATGAAGAAATTCAGGATGTATCACGACAGCTGCAAGATGTCACAGATTCCACCACTGACGATCTCGAGACTATCAACATCGGAACAGATGAAAACCCGAGGCCGATTTTAATCAGTTCTGCTCTCTCATCAGAGGAACGAGAAGGATTGACAGGTCTGTTGAAAGAGTATCAAGATATTTTCGCCTGGACGTACGAAGAGATGCCCGGCCTAGATGACAAATTAGTCACTCATCTTCTGCACATTACTCCCGGCTCCAAACCTGTCAAGCAACCGCCCAGGTAGTTCAGACATGATGTCGAGGAACAAATCAAAGTCGAGATCCAAAAGCTACTAACAGCAGGGTTCATCCGACCTATTCAACATCCAACATGGCTGGCGAACATTGTTCCAGTCAAGAAGAAAAATGGCCAAATCCGATACTGTGTGGACTCCAAATGTTGCCCGAAGGATGACTTTCCATTGCCCAACATTGATATGCTCGTCGATGCAACCAGTGGTCACGACATGTTCTCATTCATGGATGGTTACAACGGATACAACCAAATCAAGATGTACGAACATGATGCTAGCAAGACCGCATTCCTACCTCCCATTGGAAACTTTCATTACACGGTGATGCCTTTCGGCCTGAAGAACGCGGGAGCCACTTATCAATGAGCCATGACTGCGATATTCCACGACATGATTCACAAGCAAGTGGAAGACTATGTCGATGATGCGGTGGTGAAATCGAAAACTCGAGAATCCCACCTAGAAATTCTGAGACAAGTTTTCGAAAGATACATAGAATATAAGTTAAAGGTGAATCCTCTGAAGTGTGCTTTTGGCGTCTCTTCCGGAAAGTTTCTAGGATTCCTGGTCACTGCCGAAGGAATCAAGGTCGATCCAGACAAGACAAAAGCCATCACTACCATGCCTCCTCCACGCACCGTGAAAGAGCTCCAGAGTTTTATGGGAAAGGTAAACTACATTCGGCGTTTCATTCCTCGGTTGGATCAACTCATTGCTTCGTTCACTCCTTTACTGAAGAAAGGAGCAAGTTTTACATGGACGACCGTTCAACAGGAGGCATTCCAGAAAATACAGCAGATATTATTATCGCCTGCTGTCATGAAATCTCCAGTGCAAGGATGACCATTAATACTTTACACGGCCTCCAGTGATGTTGCTATTAGAGCGCTTCTCGCTCAAGAAGACGAGGAAGGCATCAAACGTCCGATTTATTACTTCAGTCGTACGATGAGAGACTCTCAACTCCGATACCCAAAAGCCGAAAGAGCATGTTTAGCATTGGTTCACGCAATCCAGAAGTTAGGCATTATCTACTATCAAACAGAGTTGTGCTAGTGGCCAAAGATGATCTCATAAAATTCGTACTGTCGAAACCTGCACTGATTGGAAGACCGACAAAATGGCTACTTCAGATGTCAAAATTTGACATAGCATGTGTCCCGCCAAGAGCAATCAAAGGACAAGCAATGGCAGACATACTTGCTTCTTTCCCTGGAGAAGATATCACAATGCTGCATGAAGAAGTGCCCGGTGAGTTTCCAGAGATCTCAATCATCCAAAAAGAAACATGGCTCCTATATTTTGATGGATCCGCCACTCCGAGCAATGATACTGGTGGAGCAGGCGTTGTACTAGTATCTCCATCTGGTGAAGTCTTCTCACATTCATTCAAGCTGGATTTCCACTGCACCAACAATTCAGCAGAATATGAAGCTTTCTTCCTAGGGTTGTCCTTGGCCAAGCAAGCAGGAGCAATGCACCTGGAAATAAGAGGAAACTCAAAGTTGTTGGTCAATCAAATGAATGTCGTGTACTCTCTCAAAGAAGTAACACTCGCTTCATTCAGGGCCGAAGCACAAAGACTACTAACTCATTTCTCTGATGCAACAATTGTTCATACTGGCCGTACCAACAACAAACATGCTGACTGTCTAGCGACTCTTGCGTCTAAACTGCAATTTTAGGGGTCATAGAAATCCATCACTGTGCAAAGACGTTCTGCATCATCTACCTGGATTGCTCAAGTTGAAGATGCTCAAGCGAGCGACTGGCGGGCACCCATCATTCACGAATTGAGCAGTTCTCTTACAGAAGGGAAAATCAGTCTCAAGGAGTTGGAGAACTTTTTCCTGCTACATGGAGCATTGTATTATCGCAATCCTGACGGGTCCTTGTCACGATGCCTTGGAGACGAGGAAGCGAGCGAGCAACTCAAACGCGTACATGAGGAAATATACGGACAAACCCTAGTGGTCACACTTTACAGAAGACTTCAAAGACTCGGGTACTATTGGCCTTCCATGGAGGCTCAGTCGAGAATGTTACAAGGGTCCTGTCCCGATTGTCAGACACCACCTCATTATTTGGAAGTTCTAACAATCCACCACACTGGGGACTGGAGAGAACCTTACATAAAATATTTTCGTGACAACGATCTACCATCAGAAAAGAAAGAGGCGATCAAACTCACCCAGAGGGCCAAACGGTTTGTCTACCTGGAAGGAATTTTTTATCGCAAAAGCTTTGGTGGGAGCATTCTAAGATGCTTGGACGGGCATGAAATTCCCACAATCTTGAAAGAGATGCACGAAGGTGAACCCCAAGGAAATAAGAAATTATTTCTCCAAATTCATGAGAAATATTATTGGCCGACCATGGAAGACGATGCGGCTTCCTATGTTCGGAGTTGTCATTAATGCCAAGTTCATGGTAACCTCATTCACACTCCTTGTATTCCATTACATTCCGTGAGCAGTCCATGACCCTTCTACAGTTGGGGACTGTATATCATCGGAAAAGTCAATCCAGCGTCTTCGAAGCAGCATGAATATATCATCACAACAACTGAGTATTTCACCAAATGGGTTGAAGCTATTCCTCTTCGAAGCACCACTGGAGTCACGATTGCAGCCTTCATCAAGGAATACATCATATGTAGATTTGACGTTCCTAAACATATCATCACGGATAATGGAACTCCTTTCGCCAACAAACATGTTGCAGAATTGCTCGGGGAATATGGAATCAAACAGATTTTCTCCACACCATACTATCCCCAAGGAAACGGACAAGCGGAGAGCACCAACCAAACCATGATCCGGATTCTTAGTCGGATAGTTCATGACAATCCACGAACGTGGCATGAAGAATTGCCCGTGGCTTTATGGGCCTACCGCACCGCACCAAGAAGCTCAATTGGGACTTCATCGTGTTCTCTTGTTTATGGCGCTGATGCTATTCTCCCAGCTGAGATTAAGATTTCCTCTACCAGAATCGCAGCGGCTAGTAGAGTGCAGTGGGATGAAGCTGAAGTGTCTAATTCAAGAATTGATGAATTGGACATGCTCGATTCAAGAAGGTCCAAAGTAGAAAAGTATGTGGAAACTTACAAACAAAGGATTTCCAAGGCATACAACAAAATGGTAAGACCTCGAACATTTCAAGTAGGAGATTTTGTTTTGAAAACAGCAAAGCATATTCAACAAGACATGTCTGCTCCCAAGTTCTATCCGAAATGGGAAGGGCCTTATGTAATCATCAAGGCAGTATCCAGCGGATATTACAAAATCTTAGCTGTTAATGGAGGAGTGGAAGGAAACATCATCAATGGAAAGTGGCTCAAGGCATATTGTTCTTGAACGATCAATAAACAATTATGTGTTAAATTTCAAAATGTAATTTCTATTCCTTCAAAGAGTATGCAATATGCTCATTCGTTCGAAATTCAAAAATTTCATGAATCTCACAAAATTCTTCCAATCATCTACTTTATTCAAAAACAAGTCTTAATCTTACAAAAAAAAAATCTCTCAAACGCTCACTCAGAGCAAATCATCCAACAACAAATATATTTTTACTGAAAGCCATTTCAAGCCTTTTCTGAAAATTTTCAGTATTCACTTTCAAGTCCTGGACAGGTTTCTCAACTCTTGCTGATTCCAGCGCGAGGGCTTTCTCCTCTTCCATGACAGCGGTTGCGGCAGAAATCACATTAGCAGCAGCTTCCGCTCTATCAATCTTGATGACCTCGAGACGACGACGGAGCCAGCCTATGTTGAACCGCAAGGTCTCATAGTTTGAGACCCATCTATGCAATTCTTGGTTTTTGACATCTCGCAGATTTGTCCTGTTCATCTCATCAATAATGGGCAACAAACCGGCGATAGTAGTCAACAAGGTTGGCATAAAACCTCTCCATACTTCAGTAGTAGAAATATGTTTGTACCTCCTCCAGATATTGGTGTAAAGGGATGCATAACACTTGGGAACGATTAAACCACCGACTATCTGATTGTCTGGGAAGACGTTGACCATGGGAGTATCGAATGGAAGCCCGGTCGCTAGGTACTCACGAACAGGAACCTTGGAATCAACATCTACAGAGTTGGTTGAGTTTTCGTCAGCACGGTTGTCAGCATCATCATCGGCCGTAACCACAAACTTTCCATTCTTTCTCTTCCTAGCATCGACGACGACATGAACATCAACCTGCGATGACACAGAATGTTAAAATTGGAAAAACGCTTGATCGAAGGAAATCTTAAGTCAGAGGCTCACGGATGTTCCAGCTGTGACACGAGCAGACCTATAGTGAGAAAGAGCTTTAACAGTCCGCTTAGGCCTTAAACTGTAAGAGGGAGAAGAAAGTCGATTCCCCTGATTTCCCTGCAACAAATCATTTTCTTCGGTCAGCCATTATGACTACATGAAAATAAAATAAAGTGTGCAACCTACCGATATGGACGCCCCAACCTCATGGTTTGCCAAAGATCTATTTTGAGAAGAAATACTGATACCAGACATTGTGATAATGAGAGGTATGATCGCGATCAAAAATTCTTATGAGAATATACAGGAGCAGAAGAATATTTATCATATAAATAGAAAAATCCTAAGTGTTGAAAGTCAAAACATAAGACGGCGGATACTTATCTTTAACGAATGGTCAAATCAGTTGCAATTTCTACTAAGACTTTAGATCTCAAATTAGATTGCGTTGGTGATGTAGAAGAAGAGCGACAATACTGGGGACTGGGGACTGACGGTTCAACCAAGCACATTCAATATTCTGACGGAAATTAATGATCTGTGCAAATCATGATTCCTTAGTTTGCTCGTGCAGTCATACTTCGGAAGACTGTGGTTAATTTTCACTCGCGTGGGCACGAATCCGTTGAGAGTGTGAGAAAGATTGGGAAAGAAGGGGAAATAAGGGATTATTATTCGAAAAGTAATTTCTAATTCAACATCTCTACAGTCAAATTACTCAAATAATCAGAGTGATATCTACTTCAACAAAAATAAATGGTTTCAGAAAGATTTGCAAGCAAGCTTAATCATCGGATTCAGATGTGTCGGACTCCTCGCTGTCTCTGCAATCGTCATCTTCTGTAAAGTCTCCACCGGACTCCTCTTCAGAGCTATTTTCAGAATCAAGAACTTCTTCATCATCTTCAGGGTCGTTGTACATCGCATCCAAGTAGTCATAATCTTCACATTCATCTTTGAAATCATCTCTAGCCAACCGCTCAACCCTTATACTAGGCGGGTGTGGCTTAACTTTGCTTCTGATAGGCTCCCAAGAAGATTCAATTTCCTCGACATCTGAATCCGAGGCTACACCATCGGCACGAGACCGAGTTTCATCCTCAGCTGCTAGCCTCTTTTGCTTAAGTCGACGCCTCTTTTGCTGATAAGTGGCTAATTTTTCATTATCGACTTCTCTCTTCAAAATTCTATCACGAACAGCTTTTAAACGATCGAGGGGCAAACTGTTTATTGTCTCCTTAACATCCTTCAATGATCGATCCATCTTGGCACGTGCCTCCGCTGCAGAAATCTTCATCTCTGGCCTAGGAATCTCAGAATCCTCCTCAGAAGAGCTAGAAAAATGGTCACTGCTGGAAGTCACCATTATCTGAAGCCAGAAACATAAAAGTCATGGATATGCCAATATCAAATTCGCAACAAAATGGTAGTTCTTAACTCTTACCTATTTGCGGTTTCACTAGCTGTAGTGATAATAACGTAAAACTTCGAAAATATTACTCGCTTCTTCAAACCTGCAAGGACGAGCAACATCCGTTATTTAAAGTCAACACTTGGTTTTTCACGAAACTCTGAATAATTCTCATAATTTTCATCATGTGAGCAACTCTCACGGGTGAACATTTGTTAGTTTTTTTGCATACACTGACAAACCACAAAATCCATACAAGCAACATTGTATCAAAAGTTGTTTACTTCTAGCGATTGCTGAAAACTTGATTTTACATGGATTTTGCAAAAAAAAAATATATATAATAAATAAGTCACGTAAAAAAAATTACGTGATTTATTATTAAAAAAAAATTTCTTTTGTTTTGCTCAAACGAGCATTCGTCTATAAAACGAGGGTCTTTACTATCTTTGTGAAGGCCCATATGTTCCAAATAGATTTTGAAAGTTCACAAACAAAATTTTATCATGAAGTGCAGGTCTATTTTAAAATATCTTAGGATTCTAGTTTATTACTTTAACTACGAACGAATGTACGTTTCTTAAAGGTATTTGTGTGAAAGTTCATACTTTAAGAGTAACATTTTGATTTTCATGAAACCTCATAAACAAAATTTTCCCTACTGTAACTAAATCATGTCTATTTAAGGATTTATGTATCTCTTTCATATTAGGGATTATTGCTCAATCCTTAAACTAACGAACGAACGGGCATATATTTTCTAAAAACAAATTCTCATAAAACCTATGCATGCATATGTACTCATAGAATTTTGTTTTGAACAACTCATGAACGAGCAAAACATACACAGCAAATATTAAAAAAATCACATACCTTGTCGGCGTCGAGTTCGCCGGAAATCGGCAGGCTGCAGTCGGTGATGGTGGAGCTCCGGTGTGCGTAATTTTTTTTTTATGGTCGAGCGTGAGATGCTTGGTTAGTCAATCAAAGAAAAATAATTTTTTTTAGGGCATCTTGTCAAGCTGTTGATGGTGGATTTTCGACAAAGGTACAAATCGTAAAATCATGATACCGCATGTTTCTAACCCGACTTCAGGAACGCATGTGACGATTCATATTTTACGATCCGTGAACCGTTTCACGATCTCTGATCGAGTTCCTCTCAGATCCATGATGAATATGTTTCTCGAAAGGCCTCCCACTAGCTGAACGTTCGATGCTACACATTTCATCGTGACCTCTATGTAGAATAACATGATTGGGCGGTCCTCTGGACATAATTGTTTGTCGGAGGGTTTAACGCCTTCAGGACGTCAGCAATACTCGATGTTCCCTGACTACATAGAGAGACCCACCTCTACATAAAAGAACGATTGGGCGGTTCTCTGGACATAATTGTTTGTCGGAGGGCTTAACGCCTTCAGGACGTCGGCGATACTCGTTGTTCCCTGACTATGTAGAGAGACCGTGTATAGATTCAGGCGGCTCTCTGGACATAATTGTTTGCTGGAGGGATAAACGCCTTCAGGACACCAACGCTGCACGTTATTCCCTGACTATACATCTTTCAGAACGAGTATGATGCTTCAACTATCTCATATCTCGATTCTACAATAGATTAATTCCACCGTGACATTCGCCACTGAATTCCTAGAAAATAATCTATTATATCTTAATACTCCGTTCCATGGCTATCCTCGGCTGATTCCATGGATTAGTAATAGATAACCATCTTATCTCATTACTCCGTTCCTTGTATTCCCCGACTGGATTCATAGATTAGTAATAGATACACAATTCATTTATTACTCCGTTTCATGAGTCATTCTCCGCTGAATTTCATGAATTAGTAATAAATATCCAACAATCGGGCATCTAGACTATCACCAAGTAAGCCCAAAGAAAATGGTGCAAGTGTACTCAACGACGATGCACGAAAGAGCATTCAGAAGTATGGACAAACGAGGAATCCTACACAAAATAGGAGAGAGAAAATAATAATAAAAATAATAAAAGAGGCGCCTAGGGACCGGGCCCACCGACCGGCCGGTCCCCCACGCCTCATGAAGACTCCTTCATCCGAGCAACTTTCCTTATTTGAGAAAAACTCACGGTTTCTCCATATTTTCACGGTTTCATGAAAAATAATAAAATAAGAAAGGTGTCGTGGGACCGGGTTACCTAGCCGGCTGTCCATGCCCTAGCTGTGGCCGGTCCCATACCTTGCAATCCCTTTTTTTCATTATTATTATTTACCTCATCTCATGAAACTCTTCCGTTTGAGCAAAAAATCATGGTTTCTTCATATTTTCTCAAATATTGCTCAAACCATGAAAAGGCCAAACAGCTAAATGGTCACGTGGACGACTTGGCTACTCACGTCAAATATTAAAATATTATTATTTTAATATTCTCAAAATTTTGATCAAACGAGCAAAGTTCTACTTGCTCATTCGAGCAAAATCAAGAATTTCAGTCAAAGATATAACTCTTTTGAAAATCCAAAATATTGCTCAAACGCACACCAGAAAATACCAAAACTCTCAGGACTGAGACACAGACATTATGGTGACACAGGCATGCTTCCTTGACTGACCAAATCCGGCCTT
This sequence comes from Papaver atlanticum, assembly GCA_023531105.1. Classification (NCBI taxonomy): domain Eukaryota; kingdom Viridiplantae; phylum Streptophyta; class Magnoliopsida; order Ranunculales; family Papaveraceae; genus Papaver; species Papaver atlanticum. Next base: position 87,425 of record JAJJMB010006318.1, read on the forward strand.
TAGGCTTGCAAGGAGCCGGTTCCATACATCTTCATGATTTTGACCTAATTTGCTCAATTGCTCATATTGGGTCTAAACTCTTTTCAACCAACTTGGGATTTGCTCAAACGACCAACAGCTGGTCCCACGACCACCAAAGGCCGGTCTCATGCCCTCTTGGTCGGTCCCTCACTTCTTCATAATTAGGTTTTATCACCTAACGCTCGCACGAGCATTATTCTAATAAATTATCAACACCAGCGTGCGTTTGATCATTCTTTCACCAACCGGTCAACTAAAGACCCTGGTGCACACTCACTCAAGCACTTGGCCACCACATGGTCGTCCATCATCTCATGTGGTCGGTCCCTCCCTCACTCATGACCTATTTTCAGTAATTCATCAATTGACGAACAATTGATCAAAAATTAGGGTTTCGAACAAACGCTCCACAAATCATAATTTTGGGCAAGTTCAAACACTAATAATTTTATGTTGATCTAGTAACCGACATCCATATTAATTATACAGTATTTGGTAGACTACCAATATTTTATTGGGTCACGTTTCAAATAATTCATCGAATTGAGCAATACTTGCTCAGTTGCTCAAATATTGATTAATCTATCAATATTCAGTAATTTATCAATATTCATCAATTCGTCGAATCGAGAAATACTTGCTCAGTTGCTCGAATATTGATTAATCTATCAATATTCAGTAATTTATCAATATTCATCAATTCGTCGAATTGAGCAATACTTGCTCAAATATTGATTAATCTATCAATATTCAGTAATTTATCAATATTCATCAATTCGTCGAATCGAGAAATACTTGCTCAGTTGCTCGAATATTGATCCAACTATCAATATCAATATTCATTAATTCGTCGAATTGAGCAATACTTGCTCAGTTGCTTGAATATTGATCCAACTATCAATATTCGGTAATTCGTCGAATCGAGCAATACTTTCTCAGTTGCTCGAATTTACAATATTTTCTCAGACGAGCAATATCAACACAAGAACTATACATCTGACATGTTCAATCCATGAATCACTGAGCATTCGTCACTCATGCCAATTCAACAAAACTTAGACTCACTGTCTAATCAAGTCAAGACTGACTAATCAAATACACGTCTGCTTTGCAGGCTCCACGTTCGTGAGACATCAATCACGTCACATGTGGGGATATTACTTAGGGTTTTGGTATGGCGGCCTGTGGCACGTGTGTTCATCCACGATGATAAATGTGAGTAAGTCGTGCAAACGGTTGAAGGAGTTAGCAAAGTAGTGGGTGGACGGTTAACCAAGTCTCCACACGACCTAGAACTGGTTTCACCACGATCTCCCACTTTCACACTCTTTCACTCAAGAAACCGTCACACTTACTGGGATCAATGTGTTCACTATTCTGACAATATAAATAAGTCTCTGAATCCATGATTGAAAAAACACAGAAAATCCACGAGATATTGAACAGATAATCCATCGTCTAACCAAGAATCATCGTGTGAGCAACACTCTCTCAATCATTCAAAACTTATTTACACAAACATGCAGAAACCTTCAACACATCCATAATCCTTGATCATCATTGATCCCGCAATTCTCAGCTTCCCTCCTACAGATTAACCCATCTCCCTCTTTGTGGCCGAATTGAATCTGGAACGGCCATTGAATTTGTTTAGGCCGGAGTCCTACAAATTGATCTCTCGAACTCAAAGCACTCTCGTGCAGTGCATCTGTGTGAGGTTAGGCAGTTTGCTCGGTTGAGGTGTCTCGTCCGATCGGTCGTCTCTTCACTTTCCTAAAAAAACAGCAAATCGTTTTTCCCCATCTGCGTAAGCTTTCCAAAGTTAGGGATTTTTTTCGGTAAGGATTTCCTTAACAAATTTGGTAAAATAATAATGAAAATTTACAAAGTTAGGAAAATAGGAATAACATATAACTATCTAGAGTTACCTCTTTTTATATATTAATCAAAGTCAAATACTCTGATACTCTAATTGTTAGGTTCAAATCTATAGTTCAAAACTGGAAAACAAAATTGCTAAATCCAGCAACAACAACAATCATAGTTATATCTATCTTGGAATCCATCCATACCTTCCGAATGAAGATGTTTTCTCATACTCAAAAAAATATACCAACATACTTACCTTTATTAGAATTTTTTGGAGAGGTAAACATGAAGGTGGCACAGGCCTTATATCAAGGCATGACTTGCACTTCGCAAACCAAAAACATATGGAAGACTTGTGTCAGAGAACCGCTTGGTCGTACTCGTAAATTTTTCTATCTGAAGATTGTTGTCAACGTTAGATGTATAAAATTATATATTTGATTTTTTAGTCTATAAAGTAAAGTCTCGGACTAGGATTAGAATACAGTAGTTGAGTATTAGACATCATTACATAACCCTTGAAGATTGAAAACTAAAGAACAAACAAAGACATTCGTCACGAGAAAATCATCAACAAAGAGGTATGTGAAGACTGAACCATCCTATTTACTCATGGCATTTACCATTCTATCTTATGAGACTATGTCGTATGATTTTAGTAGATTTAATATTCCAAAGAAGAAATTTCGAGTTTAAGCTTGTCTTTGTTAAACTCTCAAAATATGATCAAGCAATGGATGTTCTAGATCTTTAACAATTTTAGTTAAAAACAATTTGTTGTCCTACTTTTGTTTCAAGTTGATCATTTGGAATTTCCAAGGAACAATACATATTGCATATGGTTATTGAGAATGTTACAAATCATTATGTGAGAAAAAGTATTGCTTGGCGATATGTAAACATACTTGTATGTTTTACAAAATTCAGTTTGAATTCCGCAAACTGTATAGGTTTGAAAACCATGTATATCTGAGTTCGGGAATTCAGGTAGGTTTACAAACTCGGTTTGCGAACCCCTATAATTTGATTTTCGCGAACTTCCAAGGTTTGCAAATCTTTGGGGCCTGATTTCGCAAAATGTTAGAGATTTGCAAACCTGCCCAGTTCTAGTAGAGCAGAAATGAACTAACTAAACAACATGTTTATGCTCGATTTTATTACGATTCTCACAGACACTTCTAAGACAAACTTTATACACCAAATCACTTTGTGTTTCTGGATCGTTGATTAAGTTTTGAGTGACACTGAACATCATTACTTATAGGTTCGAAGGTTACTAAGCCATTACTAACCATCATTGGTCGGTTGAACCTATGGTTAGTGGGAGATTATCTAGGTGGCGGGAATAACGGATCTTGGTGACATTAAATTTGTTGCGGCGGTAAAACACTAAAACTAGTTAGTGAGGTACATGTGGAGCACTAGGAGTTGGCTTGCTAGTGGAAGGGAAGAGCAACTGGGGTATTATTTTGTTTGGACTTGTTTACTTTTTGGGAAGTGGTACTGGTGTATTTGTATCAGACAAAAAAGGGCCCGTAATTATAAGAAGTGGACTTTACTTCAAGTCCAACAAGATCGGAGCCCACTTTGAATTGGGAATTATATCGAGAAGTAAAGGTAACATAAGGAGGGGAGGCTTTTGTTGGAGTTTCGGCCGACGGGAGGAAGAAGAAGAGAGGCGGCTGTTGGTGATGGAACTGAGTTCAGCCAGTTTTCATTTTTGTCGGCTGACAACAGTTGAGGAGAGGATAGGAGAGTTGATGTGGAGGTTAAGAGCAGAAAAACAAGATAAGGGGAAGAACATCCGTTCTGGGTGACAACGGTGATATTGGTTTATTATTGTTTACTCTTGTAATTTGTTTTTATGGATTTTGAGAAATCCGTCTCCATGTTTTTCTAAGCTTTGTATCTAGGGTTTATGCAAAAAACTACTTCGAGCATTAGACTATTTGAATTTTTTTGAAATTATGTTGGTATTAGGCTATAAGAAATGAATCTTGAATTCCTTAATTATTTTTATTGATTATGTTAGAATATAGTTTGTTGCTCCGTCGGCTTTGTACGATACAATAGCCTAAGTTCATAAATTCATATAGTTTGTAATTTTATATGTTAGTATTTGATAATTTATGCTTAGGTTTATCATTCGATAGGTTATGCTCAGACGATGCAAATAACAATTGTGAATCTATAAATTATGTTTTCAATAATTCTAATTTGATAGGCCATGCTTAAAGAATTTGTGGGTTTTACGTAGGAAATGCGAGTTTATGGTCGAAAATTATAACAATAATAGGTGTTGCAATAGAACATTTTAGAATTTAAATTCTTTTCGGTGCATAATTGTAAATAGTAGTGGAATCCATAGACTCTGGTGAGTGGTTACCCACCCTTTCTCGTTACATTGGAGTAATTCTTTTTATTTTATTCTTTTAAATTCTTGATTCTACAAATCCTAAAAACATTATTTCTGGTTAGTCAATTAGGAATATTAGTTATCAGTATTTCCACCGCTCCCTGTGGGTTCGACCTGTAGTTGTCGTTGTCTACTAGTTTGATGCCGTGCAATTGCGGTTATTATATATAGGTTTCAAAAATCATATCACATATTCTTATGTGTAATTTTAAGGTGGACTTCTCACATGCTTACATGAATTCCTACTAAGAAGTTCATCTAAACTGAGAAAGTGTTTGCTTGGATCTCAAGTTATCTTAGCTTGAATTCAAAGCTACCCGGAGACTTGAAAGTCTATAAATAAAGAGACTTTTGCCAAAAGATTATAATTTAGGTTCTTCATAAAATTTTATATTATGTTACGACTTTGAAGACTTCATTTAGGGATTCGTGAAGCCCGGTCAGACTGTCTTTTACCTGATAGTTCGTGTATCTGGATCTTGTTCTTATTGATCTTTAAGGGTTTAGTACTCTCAGATCAGGAACGAGATAGATATAAATCACCAATTTCTAGTCGTCTCAGATTTTGTGATTCCTCAAGATAGATATTTAAACTCTTCTTTGATTTTTTTTTATTGTTCTTAAGAGGTGGTTAGTAATCCATGCTTCTCAGTCAATTAAATTGGGTAATGATTCTATCACTAATTATCTTAATGAGATTCGCAAAGTTGTTGATGCTCTTGCTGCAGCTGGAACTGTTATTAGTGATAGTGAAATGGTGGTTACAATTTTATCTGGATTAACTGCTTCATATGATTCTTTTGCTACATCTATCTAATTGAGTGTAAGTTTTCTGAATTCGTGCGGCTTAATGGATTTTTTCTACTGCAAACAGATTTCCATACCTAGATTGAAAAATCAAAAGGGAAATCAAATACGCTTATATGTCAGAAGGAGATTGATATCAAAAATCTTCAATGAGGTTGAAGCAAATCTTAGGTTGTAAAGGATGTTAGCTAAGGGTAAGGATGCACAAGAACCGGTTAGAAGTCCATGTACCGGACTGGAACCGAAAAAACCGGACCGGAACCGTACCGGAACCGGTGTAGGCGGTACAGGGACCGGGATAGGATATGGGAACCGAGATAAGACCAGGTACAGGGAACGGTTCTTGGGGGGGGGGGGGGGCGGCTTGTACCAAACCATAAGAACCGATTAATATGAGCTGTCCAGATTGGTTAATCTCAGCCGTCAATCGTAGGTCTTATCTATAGAGAATTAGAGATTAGAGAGTATCGAGTATCAGTTTCTCATTCTCTCACTCGTCTTCTTCTTTTCTCTCAACTGAAAGAAAAATAGCTGCACAAACACAATTCTTAGATTCACTTCTTCAAGTTCAACTTCTGTGTCCATCATCATCAAGTCTTACTATACAAAAGGTAAATCGATTCTCTAAATTTTTCGATTTCCTTTTTTGTTTCTGTTTTAAAACCAAACCCTATAAATTGAAAACGATTTTATTTTTAACAGTATCGCTTGATTAATCAACTAACCCTAGAAATTGTGTTTATATTCAAGCAGGAGAAGTGCTGAGGCTACCAATTTCTTCATCGTCTCTCTATCAATCTATCACCGGTACTTTACTTCTTCTTCTTCTTCTTCTTCTTCTTCTTTTTCTTCTTCTTCTTCTTTATGAAGTGATTTTAGGTTAGTTTATGAAACAAATTGAAGCATGTTATTTTGGGGGTTTTTCTTCTATTTCTAAGTATTTACGATTATTGATGAAGCTAAGACTTGAAATAGATATGAACTGAGGTTGTGATAAAGTCTAGGTTGTGTTGGTTATTAAGAAGATGATAGGTGTTAGAACTATGCAGGGGTTGAGCTTTATGAACTGAAATGGGTTAGTTTGATTGAATTGTCTTGATTAATGAGTTGAGAACTGTCGCAACTGGAGTTGAAGTTACATGAAATGTCAGGTTAACTTTAAATGATGAATGTTGGTTGTTGAGCTGTAACTGTGGATGAATTTGGTTTTGGTGGAAGCTGTTTAGATGAATGCTAGGTTAATTGCAGGTGGTGATTTGGAAGAGAATGTGTTTAGGGTTGGAACTGATAATGGTAATAATGTTGAAGTTGATGTGGGTATGAAGATTTGGTTCTTAAGTAGTATCTCCAGAATTTGATTGAACATGTGGATAAGATTATGCTGCTACTATGTGTTGTATGTGTATGTCTCATTGGAAGCACTTTTGGAGTAACAAAAGTGTGAAAAGGAGAAACAAATAAGGATTATTCTTTATATCCAGTGACTTGAAGTGTATTTGATAGCAAATTAGTAATTACAGATATTATGCTTTCACTATTAATCTACTTAGGTTTGCTGCTGCCTGTATTTATTTTTGCCTTTTCTCTTGTTTGTGAAATGAATGTCATTGTGCACAATCAGAGTTTGTATGTAACTTGAAGATGAACTCAATTTATACTGTTTTCTCCTAATTGCATCTTTGGTTATTAAGATGTTCAATTTTGTTAGATGGATACACGTAATTCAACTCAAGGAAAAGTGAGATCTGCAGTATGGGAACACTTTGAGAAACTGGATTCTACAACAGCAAAGTGTAGGCACTACTCAAAGATATATGTTGTTGATGCCATGAAAAATGGGACATCTAATTTGATAGCTCATATAAAAAGATGCTCGTTCTTTCAAGCAATGGGGCGACAGAGAGCTTGATGTTCATGTTTTATCTATGTCGCAATCTTGCATATTTATGGATGGAAGTAAAAGTGGTGTGAAACTGTTGTTTTAACTTTTTTATAATGTTAAACACACAACTTTGAACTGCTTGTTTCAGGAGTTTAAGTAACTTGTAACTTATTTTAAACCTTTGTTCATCTTAAGAACATATGATGTATTTACAGGTAAAAACCCGGTACCGGTGTTGCACCGGACCGGTACCGGAGGTACAAGCATAACTCCAGGTACCGGTCCTCACCAAGTACAGGGACCGGTTCCATAAGAGAACCGGGCCGTACTGGACCATGTACAACCTTAGCTAAGGGAATCTAGTGCGCAAAATCCTGCGAGGTTCACGAGGTATAAAGAACACGACTGCAACTAAATTTATTGAAGGGTTAATTCGGTCTCAAATAAATTCCAGTCTGAAGTCTGATAGTATGCTAGTGTCTGTAGCGATTTAATACAGTGTGGTGTTCAAAACTGGATGAGGTCCCGAGTTTTTCTGCAGGTGCGGTTTTCCTCTTTACCAAAATTTTCGGTGTCTTATGTTTTTCCTTTTCCGCAATATATTGTTTTACCTTTATAATAAGAATATCACAAGTAGTATGTAATCAATCTAGATAGTTTAAGTCCTTATTATTTGAGATAAAAAAAAGACCCGTTCTTGTTGAATTCATATGTTGAAAGATAAATTACATGTTTCATACTTGTTAGAATTCGAATCCTCTTAATTCGGATACGACTAGATTGATCTTGGATATTTATTTTTGAGACCGTCTTAGAACTTTTCTACACAATCAGGTTCACGGAGTTTTAGTCTAAACAAATTGATTTTGGAAGAAAATTAGGAAAAATCTATACACAATCTTCGTCAAGGGTCTTTACTTTGACCTATTTGTTATTGTATTAGGTTTTGTCCATACAGGTTGCCAAAAAAAAAGTTGGTGGTGTACTTGGTACCCTCTCCTTTGATTTGGTATTAGAGAAGGAAAATAGTGTTAGACCTACTAAGTCCGTGTTTATGGCGATCTTAATCTATGAACAAGAGTTCAATCTCTATTAATGTACCACCAGCCTTCCACGACACAAATTACTTGTGGTGGAAAATAGTTTTGTGATGTAGTTTTAATGTGTGGTAAGAAAGGGATTACTCGGACTTTTTAGAGGTTTGGTTCAAGACAAATAAAGAAAACTAGACAAAATAAACTTTGATTATTTTTTTTGTTTACCAAGGAGAAAAGAATCTAGGGTTTTGGATTCCACTACTTCCAATGATTGTAAACTCAATAACAATTTCTTTGACAAATACTCCTACTTTACTCAAAACAGTTTCGAACCCAATCTCATGCTTTGGAAGATATAACGTTACAAGCTCTTTTTATGACTCTCGTCACTATTCTCATGCCTAATTTTCCTTCGCTTATAAAATATCGATAGATAAACTACCCAAAACAATTAATATGAAGCATATAAAGAATAGAAAATTTTAATAATTTTAAAGCAAAAAAAAATGGAGTAATTGTCAAAAAAAATAACTACTAAAATTTACGCATCGAAAATAACTTCCTCCAAAACCCTAGAAAAGAAATCTAGCTACTTATGAATCGAAGATTGGAGAATACTTGATTAATCATTGTATTAAAAATAATGAAATTATGCTTACAACGATTTTTAGTCGCTAAAGGTATTCAGCCACAAGAGTGTTGCAATAGTTCAGTTGCGGAAGAGCTACTGCAGCTAAAACAATGTACGATATTGTTCTTCTGCGGTTGAATATAAGACTGCTACTGTGACTATTTTGAACGGCTGATGTTCTTCGTGTTCTTGGTTGAGCAGCAGCAGGAAGAATTTTTCTAACCTCTCTTTTGTTGATTCTAAGCCTCTACTTTCTTCCCCAGCGTATCCGTATCCTCTTCTATGACTCAGACCCTCTCTATTTATACACAATAGCGTCAAGAATCTCGCTAAAATACCTTCCATATCTGATTATTCTTTTCTTCCAAGTCACGGTAATAATGTCATTTTCTTTCCTCTTGCCGCGTCCCTGAGTTGTCGAATATCTTCCCAAATCTTCTAGCGAATCAAACAGTGGATATATTTCCCTTATCTCTTCATGGCTTCCATTTATTCAACCAAAAACTTCTGTGTAAAGAAAACCCGATAATATTTTCACCTCCATGTGAGATATAATCCCTTTTTAATCTCCTAGAACACGACATTCAATATCTTATATATGGTAAGAACATTATCATGTACCAAATCCCTTGAAAATCTCCCTAACTTTCCAAACTCGAACCAACAGAGACCCGTGGATATTTCTTCCCCTGTTTGCTCCAATCCGACGTTGTAGCCCAAGTTAACCGGTTCTGATGAACATACCAGTCCTGTTATGCCCAAAGGAAGATATCCAACGAGTTTCAGCGATTAAGTCTCATTAAAAATCAACCAACTGACGAACCCTAATTCTGTTTGTAAGCTGCTACTTTTTCCCGCCAAATTTTCAAATTCAAAAGGTTGAAGATGACTACCCCTTATCCAATTCCGGTGTCTCTTTAGCAATTTGGGGTACATTTAGTAATTCTTGAGGTGCGAATAGTAATTTGTGGGCTACAAGAAGTAACTTTTGGGATGTAAATAGAAAAAACTCCTCTGGGTGTCTTTAACACATTTCTCTGGAGGTTAAAACACCACTTTTCGAATTCTTCCACCAAAAACAGCCGTCTCTTACCTCTCAGATCCACTTCTTTTCTTCAATTCTTTTCATCACTAAAGCTGCCATGCTTTTCAGACATAACTTTCATCACTAAAGCCGACATGCTTTTCAGATAGAGATGAAGAAATAAAAGCAAATAATGTGAAATAAATCGCCTCCAACAGCATTCGCACATGAAATGACACTTTAGCCTTTTTAAACGACGTTTCCTCTTCTTTTGCTCCAAAGTACCTAAAACTCAAAATTAAACATAAAATACATAATTTACAAGAAAACTTAGCAAAGAAAGCATAAACAATAGATAAATATCAAGGTGTTTTAGACACCTATCATTTTGCGTTCCTTCTTGAAATCTCGTGATTTTTAATCATGAGAGCTTGTTGTGAAGGTTATATTCCTCCAACGATTTTTAGCAGACGGTAAAATTATTGCTAACGATAAAATTGAATATAACGGAGTTGAAATTAGTACTTCAAAGCATAATTATGATGGACCAAATGTTATTATCCACGCCATAAGACAACTTCTGCATTATCATGTGTCTACGTGCACTATGTCGAAGGATGCTTGGGATATCTTAAAAACTTTATTTGAAAGGAATACCTCAGAAAAAGAAGCAAGGCTTCAAAACCTAACTTCTGACTTGGAAAATCTTTGTATGGGTGACGAACATATGTTTGAGGAATACAATCACAAATTATCTGAAATAGTGAATGACTCTCATGTTTTAGGTATGACTATTTTCGAAAATGATATGGTATTGAAAATTTTGAGGTCTTTGCAAGCTCGATATGAGTCTAAGAAACATGCCATCACTGAAGGAAACGATCTTTCAACTTTTCAGAAAGAGTCTCGTTGGAAAGTCAAAGATCTTTGATCATTAACAACATAAAGCTAAAGAGAAAGCTTCTGCTTTAGAAGCCGTTACTGAACCCAGTCCGCCTCCTTCAAAGGTTGGATCTTCGAGAGCTGAATGCTATAATGATTGAAAAATCGGGGATCTAACAACCACACCCAATATTTCGCTTAGCAATCTGTATGGACAAACTCTAATATAATTCCAAGATAATTAACTAGATAGTAAGACTCAATCAATGGAAATATATCCAAGAGTTGTATCTCTGTTTCACAATATAATCAGTAAATCAAACAGATAGAAATCCGTGAGCCTGATTATTATGTGAAACGACTTGAACGGTACCAAAGACCAATGTTCAAGTGTCAATCAATATAATCAACAACCAAAGGTTGGATTCTCTAATTGATTGAACTACGCACAACCTGTGAAATTTCTATTATATAACAAAATATAATGCGGAAAAGAAATAACAAAGACACCAGAAATTTTGTTAACGAGGAAACCGCAAATGCGGAAAAACCCCGGGACCTAGTACAGATTTGAACACCACACTGTATTAAGCCGCTACAGACACTATCCTACTCCAAGTTAACTTCGGATTGGAATATAGTTGAGCCCTAATCAATCTCACACTGATCAAGCTACAGTTGCGCTCCTTACGTCTCTGAATCCCAGCAGGACTCTACGCACTTGATTCCCTTAGCTGATCTCACCCACAACTAAGAGTTTCTACGACCCAAAGTCGAAGAATTGATAAACAAATTTGTCTCACACAGAAAAGTCTATTGTATAGATAAATCTGTCTCCCAAAGATAAACCTATGATTTTTGTTTCGTCTTTTGATAAATCAAGGTGAATAGGAACCAATTAATATACCGGACTTATATTCCCGAAGTACAGCCTATAAATATCAATCACCTCACAATAATCTTAATCGTATGGTAGCGAAACAAGATATTGTGGAATCACAAATGATGAGACGAAGATGTTTGTGATTACTTTTTATCTTGCCTATCAGAGAATAAATATCGATCCAATCTTAGAGAAGATAGTACTCAATACGATAGAAAATGCAAGATCATATCACGCAACTACAAAGAAAATAGTTAGGTCTGGCTTCACAAGTCTTTTAGTCGTTAACCTACAGTGTTTCGTGAAAAACCTAAGGTTAAAGGAGAATCGACTCTAGTCGCAACTAGTATCACACATGAGGTGTGGGGATTAGGTTTCCCAGTTGCTAGAGTTCTCTTTTATATATTCTTCAAATCAGGGTTTGGAATCAATGTTACCTTGGTAACAAAGCATTCAGTATTCATCGTTAGATGAAAACCTGATTAGACTCAAGCTAACATCTTTCAACCGTTAGATCGAGCTTAGCTTGTTACACACAAATGAAATGTACCTTCATTTAGATATGAGTAACCGTACTTAAACGTGTACACTTTGTTGGCTCAACAATAGTTAACCGAAGTTTTCCGTATGAACACTTTCATATCAACCTTATTCATCTTAATCATAACTAGTTCAAACGACTCAAATGAAACTAGTTCTAGAGTTGTTCAATTGTTTATATTATCATAGAATTATACAAGACACAATTAATCAATTTTGATTCACTCGAATCAAGTAATGAACATTATAGCCATGGTTTGCAAAAGATTGCATACCTTATTATATAAATGTTTTAGTTCATGAACAAACTGATTTTAGAACATTCCACTCAGGTATGCGTACCTAAGTAGCCGGACCAAGTTTGGGTTTCGCCAGTACGCGAACTGGTTTGTGTACCATCCAAACTCAGCAGAAATTCCCGGACCTGAACCTTACGCCAGTACGCGTACCGGTTTGCATACCAGGTTCCCGGACTTTTTCAAAACCAACAAGTACGCATACGGGTATGCATACCATGGTTCCCGGACATGGATTACATATATGCAAGTACGCATACTATGCTTAAATCCATTGTTTTAAATTCTATTTCAATCATTGAAACTTTCTTAGAGGATGACAATTGTTGTTTTCACTAACTATTAACATCAAAGCGATTTTCAAGTTATTGAAATAATCAATATTAAACATTCCGAGTCTACATAAAATGACTGTATCATACAAATAATGTAAGATGTTACCAAGCAATTTTCATATGATCATATTTAGACTTTCGTCAAGAGTATAAGATGAACTTGGTTAAAGCGAAAGCTTACCAACACATATTTTGAGAAATATGTAAGCGAGTTAAACTCAGCTCGAAATATCAAATGTGCATAATAGAAGTCTATATAGATATACGACTTTTGTCTCAAATATGAGATATAGTAGATAGACTTTTGAGTGATAGATGAGTTCAAGCCTCCACATACCTTTTGATGATGAAGTTCCACAAGCTCCCCTTGGTAGTTCTTCGTCTTCAATCGATGAACGCCGTGAAGTCTAATGCTCAACTACACTTTCTATCTTAATCCGAGACTTAGCTCTAAGTAGACTAGAAATCAAGACTTATAGTTTTGGCAACTAAACTTGACAACAAGCTTGAGATAGCAACACTTGCGAGTTCGACCGAGCAGTGCTCTAACAATCTACCCCTTTGTCAATTTTAGTGTGAAAAGATGAGGGTACCCAAATATACCTCAATCTAAAACTTTTCCACCTATAAGTCCTTTCTTCGAAAGTGATTGTCTATGGATTGAGTCGAGACAATACAACTAATCGGTTCACACTTTGTGTGATCGTCTATGGATACGAGATCGAGACAATACGACAACAAGATAACTTGTGTGATTGACTATGGATACAAGATCGAGACAATACAACAACGAAGTATGTTTACTTGATAAAAGGTTCGGACTTAACCAAACACAATAGGATTGCTATCAAGTAAATAGGAATTAACGTTTTTGTATTTTACTTCTAATTATAATAAAAACAATTATAATTGCAGAAATAGAAAAGAAAAAGACTCAACCAGATTTTGTTAACGAGGAAACCGCAAATGCAGAAAAACTCCGGAACCTTGTCCAGAATTGAATACTCCCATGATATAGCCGCTATACAAAATCTAAACCAACTTTGTATAGTTGAGACCAAGCAACTAAACCTATAGTTCACCAAGTTCTGTCTGTATCCCTGTGCCTCCAACTTGTTAATAAGTCACGCACTTGGAACAATTCCTTTGGTTCGTATTCCAAACAGTAAAGGAACAACAAATCTGTTCGGTAACAACTCTTTTCAAACAACGTGATATGAGTTTGACAAAGGATCTTCCGTTTAACTAATAAACTCCTTTGTCGGGTCCTTAGATCAATCTCTCAACAACTACCGAAGTAATTATTAGACTATGCAATCAATACTATTAATCACAAAGAAGTGTATTAATGCCGATCTACTCAACTAATCAATCTAATCTATCACAAAGATAAACCGATTATAGTTGGATCCCTTTCCAGCCGAAACAAGTATTGTGCACACCAAAGATTATGAACCCAAAAAGTCTTCTTGTCTTCAAATCTTCTTTGAACTTCAATCATCCTGCACAAAATCAACTTGAATCTCTTATGATCAATCATACACAGAACGGAGTCTGTTAACGTTGGATTATCACAAGACGTCTTTAGATCTACAAACAGTCTAAAGATCCCCGTCGAAACTTCGATCTAGTTTGAGTGAATCTTATATCAGAAGAGAAGATTCTCAAGCATAAACAAACTAGGTGCAATCAAAGTTCAACAACCGTTAGTCAATCAAATCAATCGAAAACTAAAATAAACTTCAATTATCTTGTTTCCCACCAACGGTACTAATAGACCTTTTAATTCCCAAAGAAGTCTTTAAACCGAGCGGTCATAAGAGATTTCTCCTAATTAGGGTACTTTCCTCTCCGATAGGCGGCTCAACCAGTAACAACACAACTGAGGTAGTTTTGCTGGCTCTGAGGATTAGTTTACTAGAAATGCAAACTTCAATATTTATAGACAAGGAAGTTTGGACACCAAGGAATTTCAAAAACCGAATATTCTCAAAGATATGCAATAAACACAAATTCGGTTTTCATAATTCCTGGAAATGCACTGTCCAAATATTGACTGAAATCCCAATAGAAAAATCTATAATCAGTAAATGCACATTACTAATTATTATTTTCTAAAGATATGCATTTAATTGCTGGAAATTAAATAGCATATAAAAACTAAGAAACCTTAATTAAAAGATTCACAATTTATTTCGATCCTGGGATTCTCCTTTAGCTATTAAGGAATATCTTTGAACAATTAATGATAAGAGTTACTGCACATGTTCAAAGTATGTCGACATCTTTACTTTGCAAGTCCTTTTTCTTACTTACAATCTTGGAAACGATTTTCCAAACTTCCAAACAAGTTTAGAATTGGTTCATCTGACTTCCAAGAACTATGTGATTGTTTATCCTATCAAATCACCAATCACGGGTTTCACGGTTCTACCAAAACAAGTTCGGTTCTACCTCCATGTGAGTACTGTGCATAGTCACGCTAGTTACCAAAACTCGGTTGACTAGGTACGAGGATCGGTTCCCAACATACTTATGGTAACTACCTGTATTTGGTGCACATGTCCATAGGATCGGTTGCCCCAAAAACTACAAACTTGTTGCATATGTTCATAGGATCGGTTCCCCCATCTACTAAAAACTTGTTGCACCTCTTACAAGGATCGATTCCCCTCTTGTAAATTTGTTGCACCTCTTACTAGGATCGGTTCCCCAATGGCTAGATAAAAGTTGCTTTTTACAAGGCATCGATCATACCATCTTGAGTGATTACTTAAGATCGGTTTCACTAATAAAAGTCATACCAATACATAAGTCAGGGCTTGTGAATAGTTTTACCAAGATACATAAACAAGATTATGAGCGGTTATACTAAACACACATATTGGTAATTCAAAATAGATTTGCAATGAATAACAATACCAATAAGCCTAGCGATTTCCCTTTCGATTCACAAAACGAGTTTATGAACTTACTTCCTTTAAACGAATGTAAAATATTGTTTCCTAGGATGAAATCTTCACTCATACCCATACATAATCACAATAGCATTCATATGATCATGTCGATGTCTTATATACAAAGTTTAATGGTTAAGCAATAAACCTCGTATTGTATTCCTTAATACTATGTCTAAATAGAGTATAATCGTTCAAAATCTTCGCATTTATGTTTTCAATATGCACTACTTGAAAGATACGTTAGGGAATGAAACAGTTCAAGTCAAATATTACTAACCTCAAGAGGAAGGATGATGTTGTCGTTGTAGATCCATACTTCTTCACATTCTTCAAGTCTTCATGTAATACTTGTAAGTCTCATATCCTAACACTTTCAAGCTAACCTATACGAAGTTGACTCCGGTATATAATCAAGCGACTCTGTAAATGATTTTTGATTCACTAAAATATGACAACCAAACTTGACATACCAACGCTTGGTGGGTTAAACCGAGCTATGCTCTAACATAGTGACAAAACTATCAATACATATGGAATACAAAATAAATAAACTTTGTATCTCTCAATCCAAATGCTTGATTTCCTTGGTTCTTCAACATTACTCGATATCTTCGTCACTTCCAAGTACTCCAATGATTCTGAACGTGTTCAACTCAGCATCATAGTTGTTGAAGATCCGTAGCTATAACAATGAGAAAACAGTTGCTCTCAATCATTGTTATACAGTGTCATAGTATTATTACACAACATCAAAGTTCAATTGTATCACAACTTTGAAAACAATACTATGGTGATATGTATCACTCCCCCTTAGTCAATACTTCATCTCATATGAAAACCACTCCCCCTTACATAATGATCCATAAACCATATCTATTTGTAGTGTGAACTCCACATTAATTCACCCCCTTTTTGCCAATAAAAATTGGCAAAGGTACGAAAATTAGTGGGATCCTAATGAAATTTCCATAGAGATACTTCATGACCAAAAGAGAACAACATATCAACTTGTGTAAATGCTATCATATAGCTGAAGCTAAATGCATTCATCAAGGAGTTTATAAAGATACAAGATAACTCCTACAATATTCCACAGCCGCACTCCCCACAAAGATTTGGCAATTAAGCACAAGTTCAATTAAGAACTTTCCCCCATAAAATGTCATTCTCGAAAGAACAACAAGGGCGACTTTACTTTCACAAGAAAAGAAGGATTTCTTTGGACATTAACAAATCACATGAAACATGAATTTGTATCCAAAATACTCAATTAAATTAACCACAAGAGAACCCATGATTAATTTAATCGGAAATGCTCACATAAGAGAACTTACGGAGCCGCACAGTATTTACAAAAAGATGTGGATCAGGGAAGACCAATACTGCGGAATAGACAAAGATTCATTCTATCTTTCATCACTATTTGCATAGAGACATATAATAGACTTAATCTTTGTAAACAAAAGTTCATCGTATCTTCCATCAATATTTGCATACTGACATAATAGGCTTAACTTTTGTTTGTCAAAAGTTCATTCAATCTTTTATCAATATTTGCATAATGACATATGAAAGACTTAACTTTTGACATATATGGGACAATCATAGTTCACGGACGCAAACTCACATATCCCATAAAAAGTTCCAATATATGAAACCATAAAGATTAATACTGCAAAATCATCTTCCAAACAAACTTTAGAATTTAAATAAGTAAATCTAAAAACATTGCAAGATGAAAATCGTTGGAAATAGCTATTTGTACTCACAATAATGGCTATCTCAAACCCTAGTTATCCTTCTTAAAACACAAGAATAAATTCTCATAAGAAGTTTCCTAGACATTAAGACCTCTAAAAAATTCTTTATCGTCCCCGAACTCCTTGTCGTCAACAGCCATAGGAACACAAGGTTCATGAAGAAAGGAGTTAATTCCAATAAACCTTTTAGACTGATGTCGAATCAGGGCCTTCTGAATTTCTAGAGTCCTAAAAACAATAGCCTTTATTTCCTGAATCTCCTTTCCTTTTTCTTTCAACTCTTCAAGAACCCCAGGGAACTTCTGTTGATTAGACGGAACAACTCTTGGTTTTCTCACATTCCTCATTTTTCTTTTAAAAGTTGAAGGTACAGGAGATTTATCCTTTTCCTTCATGATTGATGACTTAACAATCATATTAAAAACTTTTCCATCTGAAGACATAATGCTTGGATTCTCCATACCAGTATGAGATTGTGAGAGGAATTCACAAATCAGACTCAACAAGCAGTGTTGTGATAAAAGGTTTTTCAGAGAAGCAAAAAGGAATGTAGGGTTATGGAACCTTTATACTTAAAAGGATTCACGAACGCACAACTCTCATCCCTAAAGAAGACAAAATTGTCGATTTTAACCCTCTTTTATTGATCAAACAGGGAATCCTTTTCAATATCAATTAGATATAAAAAGAAGGAAGAATTCCATAACGGCAAAAATAAAATAAAAAAAACACAAAAATAAACTTTTCTCTTTTTCCTAAGGCTTGAAGTGTGCAAACTCTTGTCTCTTTTTGAACCAGGCACATGAGACAAGATACACAACCAGCTCAATTAAGCTGTGCTGGGGTGAACAATAATCTGTCCACCATGACCTTCTTGAATGGAATTCTTAGAACCCTGTTTCACCGATTGTTTAGACCGTATTCTTTTTCCTGGTGGTCTAGACAATTCTTCGGAAATTAACTTCTTTGTAGAGGAGATAAGAGAACATACCTCAGTAGACTTCTGAATAAATTTGAGCTTGTTTGCTAATCGATTTTCTCTCCGTTGTAGTTTATTTACATATCTTATCTTATGTTTGTACTTGAAACAATTGGAAAGTTCATGACCCTTGAGAGTTCAATAAGAGCATGTCAATAGAGAGGATGATTCAGACGCCATGGTTGTGCAAGCTGCTAGACACACAGTAAAATCTGAAACATTAGAAGAAGAATTTCCAGTAGACAAGGAAAAATCCATTTTATCCTCCAAAGTGGTTGAAGTTTCTCTTGGAAGAATATCGAGGTTGATGTACGTATTACTACAATTATTAAAATCAATATTTTCACAGAAGAGTGCAACACTTGATTTTTCGTCTTCATTAGAATCGTAGTGATCAGACATTTCATCAATAGTTGCAGCAAGACCTTTTTTTCCAGTGTACTTTTTACGATTTGGACACTCATTTTCAAAATGACCAAAGCCTTTACACTTGAAGCACTATGGCATATCCTCGTCATCATTATCATCAGTATCCCTGTTTTTAGGAGGAACACGATTATGAGGTTTAACTGATGACTTAGGTTTTTCTCTGGTGAACCGTTTATTTCTTTTCAAAAGAAGATCTCTAAACTGTCTTGTGATCAAGGAGACTGACTGATCAAGATCTTCATCTGATGAATCAATCTCAGAAGGATCATCTTCAGAGATGCCAACACTCTTACTTTTATCAAGTAATTTAGTGTTATTTTGTGCCTTGAAAGCAATATCCTTTCCATATTTGGATGTATGCTCATGATCAAAGA
Organism: Papaver atlanticum; assembly: GCA_023531105.1. Taxonomy (NCBI): domain Eukaryota; kingdom Viridiplantae; phylum Streptophyta; class Magnoliopsida; order Ranunculales; family Papaveraceae; genus Papaver; species Papaver atlanticum. The sequence goes on from JAJJMB010006318.1 coordinate 106,550, forward strand.
TATTTAACTTCCCAACCAAGGTGTTTTTGGAAAGATTATTAAGGTTATTTCCTTCAACGATGGCATGCTTCTTGGAATTGTATTTGGCTGGCAGCGATCTGAGAATTTTCATCACAATGTCCTTTTCAGGAATAGTCTTACCCAATGCAAAAGATGCATTAACAATTTCAGACACTTTGTGGTTAAACTCATCAAATGAATCCTCATCAGCCATACGAAGGTTTTCCCAATCAGAACATAGGTTTTGAAGCCTAGCTTCTTTCTCAGAGGAATATCCTTCGAATACAGTTTATAAGATATCCCACGCATCTTTAGACTTATTGCACGTAGTCACATGGTGCTGAAGAACTGGGGTAATGGCATGTATGATAGCATTTAAACCGTCATAATTTTGCTTTGCAGCGAGAATCTCGTTAGGTTCATATCTACCAATATCCTTAGCAATATATAGATACACCGTCTACTGTAACCATTGGAGGATCATAGCCATTAACAACATAAACCCATGTTTGAAAATCACGCGCTTGAAGAAAGGCATGCATAACAATTTTCCACCATGAGTAATTTGAGCCATCGAAGACTGGTGGTACGTTTATAGAGATAGCTCCTCTGTCCATATTGTTAGAGCATTGCTCGGTCGAACTCGCAAGCGTTGCTATCTCAAGCTTGTTGTCAAGTTTAGTTTCCAAAACTATAAGTGTAATACCTTGTATTTTTAGCTACTGTTTCGGGTCGGGTTATACCCGGATTAGTTAACCTTGTGTCTTAGGTTGTTATTCCTTAGCCTTAGCCTAGGTGGGTGGATTGAATTAGAAAGGCTACAAGTTAGGGTAGAAATAAAATAATAAATAAATAAATAAAGTTAAGAGAAAATAAAAAGATAAATAAAATAGTTTAGAAGAGAAATTATACAAGTTAGAGAACAAAAGGCTAGGGAGAAGAAGAAAGAGATGGAGCTAGAGAATTTTAGAGATGAAGGAATAATAAAAATCAAAAGGAGTTTGTAGCAATTGAGAGGTAGAATGTTTAATCCCTTTCTCTTTGTGTTTCTTTGTTATACTTTGATTTTTATTTTGTCTAATCTTATATCATTAGGGTTCTGAAATTTATCTGTATAATTAGATGCATTCGATTGATGATCAGACTTTGAATATTAGTATATAACATAATTTGGTATCACTAGTTAAAATTTTAGAATAATCCACCGTAAATTCACCGTTGAATGTTTGTTTTAGTTTAGATAAGGATTTCTGAAATTCTGAACAGTTTTGTTTTGCTGGGGTTTTGAGTCTCTTAGGCAGTCTTAATGATGTTAAAATGATTTGAGTTCTTAACAAAAGTTGTAAATAAATATCTTATATTTCGTTTTGCTTTGGATTTGCTCCATTTGAGATTAATATGAATTTACTGAATAAAATGCTAATATGATGTTATCTGCCTAGATTTTAGAATGATCATATAAAACGAATATCTTTTGTTTGAACCGTTGGTTTGGTGTGAATTTTGAATATTTTATAAAAGAATGTGTTAATAATGTTCCTGTAAAATTTTAGGATGATCGGATAAAGTTATTACCATGGAACATACAATGTAATATGTCTGAAGTTAACTTGTTTTCATAAATGCTTGAAAGAAATTCATATTGTTAAGCCATGGTTGCTTGTATTGTTTGTGAAAATCTTAAGATGATTTCTTAGAAACAATATTTGTATTGTGAATTCATGATTAAACAAATGTACTTGTGTGGTGATCATGTTGGGTGAGTATCTATATTAGTGATTTTCTCGAAATTATGTCGTATGCTCATGTTGTATGTTATTTGACTCATTGACATTGTTATGCATGTTTTGAGACTGGGAATGCATTCTATTGAGCTTTCATCTTACCCCAATTGACATCCATGCAGATTTATCAGAGTGGCGCAGCGAAAGCTAGGAATGAGTAGCTTAGTGATTGAATTGCTTAATTGTATTGCTTGAAATGTAATTTGAAATAATATGTTTGGTTGAAATCGTAGTTAAGATAATAAGCGGATTTATATGCTTAAGTTTATGTTATGTAAAGTTTCAACTATGTTTTGTGCAAAAGTAAATTAGCAAAAATATGTATGCATAAGTCTCTTTCCGACCCGTAACGCTTCGAGTTCGGATATCCATATGGGTTTGACCCTGGTCCGGAACTCAAGGTGTTACAATGAGTCTTGATTTCTAGTCTACTTATAACTAAGTCTCGGAATAGGATAAAAAGTGTAGTTGAGCTCTAGACTCCATGGAGCTCATCATACAAAGACGAAGAACTACTCAAGGAACTGGTGGAACTTCATCGACTAAAAGGTATGTGGAGACTTGAACTTATCTATCACTCAAAAAGTCTATCTACTCTATCTCCTATCTTAAGACAAAAGTCGTATTGTTATATAGACTTCGATTATACACATTTGCTATTTCGAGCCGAGTTTATCTCGCTTATCTATTTCTTAAAATATGTGTTGGTAAGCTTTCGCTTTGGCCAAGTTCATCTTTACAAGTGACGAAAGTCATGTTGATTATTTCAGTATCTTGAAAATTGCTTTGATGAAAAATAGTGTGCGAATAACCTCTATTTAACATCCTCTAAGAATGTTTCAATGATTGAAATAAAGAGTTTAGAACATGTAACCATCCTTGGATATAAGCATATAATATGTTCGCGCATTAGTGTATAAGTCCAAAACCTGGAACCAAATGTATGCATACTTGTGTGTGTACTAAATGGTTGATGGAGACTGGGTAAATATGCGTACCGTACGCATACTGGCGGAAGTTCACGTCCGTGAATTTCTGCTGAGTTTGGAAATCAAAACAACCTCAACCCGGTTACCTAAGTATGCGTACACGTACGCATACTGGAGGAAAGTTCACGTCCATGAATTTCTGCTGAGTTTGGAAACCAAAACAAACTCAAATCCGGTTACTTAAGTACGCATACTTAAGTGTGGTACTTTCTAAATTTATTCGTGAACTTAAACGTATATATATATATATATATATATATATATATATATAAACTAAGGAATGCATATTTGCAAACCGTGGCTATAAAGTTCATGAATCGATTCGAGTGAATCAAAACCGATTTTGCTTCGATTGTGTCTTGTATACTTCTATGAGATCTAAGCAATTGAACAACTCTCTAACTAGTTCTTTTGAGTCATTTGAACTAGTTAAGGTGAAGATGAATATGGTTTATATGAAAGTGCTCATATGGCTAACCATTTGGTTAACTACTGTTGAACCAACGACTTGTACATGTTTAGGTACGGTTACACAAACCTAAATGACGTATATTTCATTTGTGTATAATAAGCTGAGTTCGATCTAACGGTTGAAAGATATTAGCTTGAATCTAATCAGGTTTTCATCTAACGGTGAATATTGAATGCTTTGTTACCAAGGTAACTTAGATTGCAAACCCTAATTTGGAGACTATATAAAGGAGAACTCTAGCAACTGGAAAACCTAATCTCCACACCTCCTGTGTGATACTAGTTGTATAAGCTAGAGTCGATTATCCTTTAACCTTAGGTTTCTACCGAGACCTTGTAGGTTAACGACTTGAAGACTTCATTGGGATTGTGAAGCCATACCCAACTATTTTCTTTATAGTTGTGTGATCTGATCTTGCCGTTTCTATCGTATTTGAGTACAATCGTAAGATTGGCTTGAAATTAATTTCTTCGATATGCAAGATAGAAAAGTAATCACAAACATCTTCGTCTCATCGTTTGTGATTCCGCAATATCTTGTTTCGCTAGTCGATTAAGATTATTGTGAGGTGATTGATAATTCTAGGCTGTTCTTCGGGAATATAAGTCCGGGTTATCAATTGGTTCCTGTTCACCTTGGTTTATCAAAAGACGGCACGAAACTTGTAGGTATTTCTATGGGAGATAGATTTATCTATTCCTGTAGACTTTTTTGTGTGATACAGATTTGTTTATTAAAGTTTTCGACTTTGGGTCGTAGGAACTCTTAGTTATGGGTGAGATCAGCTAAGGGAATCAAGTGCGTAGTATCCTGCTGGGATCAGAGACGTAAGGAGCATAACTGTTCCTTGGATCAGTGTGAGATTGATTGGGGTTCAACTACAGTCCAGACTGAAGTTAGTTTGTAGTATGCTAGTGTCTGTAGCGGCTTAATACAGTGTGTGTTCAATCTGGACTAGGTCCAGGGGTTTTTCTGCATTTGCGGTTTCCTCGTTAACAAAACTTCTGGTGTCTTTCTTATTTATTTTCCGCATTATATTTTGTTATATAATTGAAATATCATAGGTTGTGTATTAAATCGATCAATTGGTAAATCCGACCTTTGGTTGTTGATTGAAATTGATTGATACTTGAACATTGGTCTTTGATACCGTTCAAGTTAATTTCTCTTGTATTTAATTAGACTCGCAGATTTTTATTTTCTTAAGTAAGTATTGAATTGAGAAATTGAGATATAACTCTTTGATATACTTTTTATTAAGATTGAGTCTGACTGTCTAGTTGATTCTCTTAAAAGTATATTGGAGTTAGTCCATACAGATTGCTAAGCGAATTATTGGTGAGGTTGTTGTACCCCCACTTTTTCAATTGGTATCAGAGCATGCAAACACGTTTAAAGACCTTATAAGTCTGTGTTTGTAACGATCTGACTATATGGACAGTAATCTCTCTGATAAACGCGTCACCAGAAACAAAAAATCTGTTTCGACTTATTCTATTAAAGATAAAGATTCGTCAATCTCAAATATAGATGAACCTAGTGTTCTAACGAGACAGACAGACACTGACACGTGTTATCCCGATTACTCTTCAAAAGAGTCTATCTCCGTTAATAAAAGGGAATCAGCTGAAGAGAGTAAACTGATTCTAAATCTCGTTAGAATCCAAGCTGATATATTTAATCGGTTGAAAAACAATGTCAATGTTCTTCTCGGTATAGTAAGAGACTGTGACTCTAAAGAAAAAGCTCCTTGTAAAGAAAATACTGAAGTTCAGTCTTCACGTATCTAACTCGAGGCGAGCCTCAAAAAGGATTCTTTTGAAATTGAACATCTCTTGAGTAAACTCTCGATTCAAGGATGTTCCAAAAAGTCCACTATACCATCTACTTCTGTCACAACTGAAAGAGTTCCAGTTCTAGAAGTAAAATCAGAATCCCTTCCTTTTGGAAAAGATGTGCTTACAGCCTCCTCTAATTAAGGAAGTTCCACATCACATGGAAGGAAGAAATCTCCCAACGATGGTGTTAAGACTGTTCTGTCTAATCACTCAGGTGATCATAAAATTTGTCTCTTTTGTGATTCAAAAGGACATGTTGAACAGAAGAGGAAAATGAGGTTGAATGAAAATTCTATTTTTCGTCTTCAACACACCTTAGATTTAATTTTCAAAGGTGTAACTGACATTCGTCTGTCTAGACCAATTGGTTTCAGTACTCACCCTGTGTACCCTACCAGGAAAGTAAGTTCGATGTGTTCCTCAAATGTTCAAATACGAAACAGTCTTCCCATACCAATTCGTTCAAGAAGAACTAATGGGTCTTATTCAATCAAAAAGGGAGATAATGTTGTTCATAATGTGAAAAAGGTTCCAGAAGAAGACAAAAATAGAGAGATAGAAGAAAATCTAAAAAGGATAATCAAATAATATAAAGAGATTATTAACAGGCTGTCAATTCCCTCTTGTCGAAACTCTTCATGTAAGAATACATACTATGCACCATACTTTTATGATAGTAAATTTTATGATAACTTTTCGCATCATAACGGTTTTCCGTCAAAAACCAGGAGAAAAAGGTTTAACCGAAAACAACGTTCATTTGATGAGACCAAGGCTCATACTTGTGCTAATTGATCACAAGGTTGAAACCTTACTCACAAAAAACCTGGTAGAGTGAGATATGGTCAGGTATACTTGATGGCGAAGTTTGACTTGATTCTCTGGCTATTTTCTTATCGCTCCTAACCGGATAATTTTACAAGCATGTTTGCACAAGTATTTGCATCTTGTTTTGACGAAGTTTTTTTTATTTTGAAATTTTGCTTTGTCAAATTTCTACTGTTGTGCTCTAAATTGTTTCTCTCTGAAGATATAAAATTTATTGAGCCAATAAGTCTAGTGATATTTTTCACGTAGCAAAAAATTCTGTCGAATTGTGTTTTTATTTTTTGGGTCAAATTGTATTCGTATGAGTACCCGTGTTGCTGTCACGAGTCAATTTTTGGAAACCCTAAAAATTACCTTCCCTAAGAAACCATTTAAATACCAAACCCCTTGAGTCACGTACGCATACTCTGGGTTATTTTATGGTTTGTCAAGAATATATTCTTCTAGCCCTAGCGGTTTTTCAAGAGGTTTTCTTTATAAAAGTATTGGTTTCGAGTCCAAGGGAAGGAAGAAAAGAACCCTAGTAGAAGATGATCATCCTAATGCCTCATGTTACTATGCCTATACACATCAGGATATTGAGAATGAAATATGGTTTCTGCTGAAGTGGTTCATGATTTTCTTAAATATTTTGAGGAAGCAAAACTGCACCTCGTTGATACTTTGAAGAGTCTTGATGTGTTAAGAACTGAGTTGAAAAAGGTTACGTCTGACCTTGGTCTCATAAATACACATGTTAAATATCTTCTCAATGAGGATATCTTCTCTGAAGAAGCAGTAGATGTTGTCAATCACAAGCTCAAAGACCTCAAGGCTCGTGAGGATTCCGAAACGTCTATGTGATTTCAGTTCATGTTCGGTTTTGATGGTTTAGGAGTCTGTCTATGTTCATTAGCTTGTTAATTATTTTTTGTCTAGGAAAGCTTCTTATGAGAATTTTATTCTTGTGTTTTTAAGAAAAATTACTAGAGTTTGGAATAGGCATTATTGTGATTACACATAACTATTTCCAACGATTTTCATCTTCAATGTTTTTAGATTTATTTATTTAAATTCTAAAGTTGGTTTGGAAGATGATTTTGCAGTATTAATCTTTATGGTTTTATATATTGCAATTTTTTATGGGATATGTTTGTTTGCGTCCGTGAACTATGATTGTCCCATACATGGTCAAAAGTTAAGTCTTTCGTACGTCGATATGCAAGTATTGATAAAAGAATGAATGAACTTTTGACAAAAACAAAAGATAAGACTTTTATGTCATTATGCAAATATTTATGGAAGAAAGGATGAGATTTTGTTTACAAAGATTAAGTCTATTATATGTCATTGTGCAAATAGTGATGAAAGATATAATGAATATTTGTTTATTCCGCAGTATTGATCTTCCCTGATCCATATTTTTATGTATATACCGTGCGGCTCCATAAGTTTTCTTATGTTGAGCATTTTCCAATTAGATTAATCATGGGTTCTCTTGTGGTTAGTTTAGTTGAGTATTCCGGTTGAATTAATCATGGGTTCACTTGTGGTTAATTCAATTGAGTATTTTGGATACAAATTCATATTTTTATGTGAATTGTTGTTGTCCCAAGAAATCCTTATTTTCTTGTGAAAGTAAGGTCTCTCTTGTTGTTCCTTCGGGAATGACATTATATGGGGGAGAGTTCTTAATTGAACTTGTGCTTTATTGCCAAATCTTTGTGGGGAGTGCAGCTGTGGAATATTATAAGGGTTATCTTGTATCTTTATAAACTCCTTGATGAATGCATTTAGTTTCGGCTATATGATTGCATCTAAAAAGTTGATATGTGTTTTCTTTTTGTCATGAAATGTCTCTATGGAAATTTCATTAGGATCCCACTAGTTTTCGTACCTTTGCCAATTTTATTGACAAAAAGGGGGAGAATTAATATGTAGTTCACACTACAAATACATATGGTTTTCGAATCATTATGTAAGGGGGAGTGGTTTTCATGTGTGATGAAGTATTGACTAAGGGGGAGTGATACATATCACCATAGTATAGTTGTCAAAGTTGTGATATAATTGAACTTTGATGTTGTGTTATGATACTATGACACCGTGTAACAATGATTGAGAGCTTTTGTTTTCTCATTGTTATGTCTACGGATCTTCAACAACGGTGATGCTGATTTGAATATCTTTGGAATCATTGGAGTACTTGGAAGTGACGAAGATTTCGAGTAATGTTGAAGAACCAAGGAGATCATGCATGTGGAAGAGAAGCTGCAAAGTTTATTTATTTTGTATTTCATATGTATTGATAGTTTTTTCACTAAAATTGACAAAGGGGGAGATTGTTAGAGCATTGCTCGGTCGAACTTGCAAGCGTTGCTATCTCAAGATTGTTGTCAAGTTTAGTTGCCAAAACTATAAGTCTTGATTTCTAGTTTACTCATAGCTAATTCTCGGACTAGGATAGAAAGTGTAGTTGAGCTCTAGACTCCACGACGTTCATCATACAAAGACGAAGAGCTAATCAAGGAACTGGTGGAACTTCATCGACTAAAAGGTATGTGGAGACTTGAACTTATCTATCACTTAAAAAGTCTATCTACTCTATCTCCTATCTTGAGACAAAAGTCGTATTGCTATATAGACTTCGATTATACACATTTGCTATTTCGAGCCGAGTTTATCTCGCTTATCTATTTCTCGAAATATATGTTGGTAAGATTTCTCTTTGGCCAAGTTCATCTTTACAATTGACGAAAGTCATGTTGATTATTTCAATATGTTGAAAATTGCTTTGATGAAAAATAGTGTATGAATAACCTCTATTTAACATCCTATAAGAATGTTTCAATGATTGAAATAAAGAGTTTAGAACATGTAACCATCCTTGGATATAAGCATATAATGTGTTCGCGCATTAGTGTATAAGTCCAAAACCTGGAACCAAATGTATGCATACTTGTGTGTGTACTAAATGGTTGATGGAGACTGGGTAAGTATGCGTACCCGTACACATACTGGCGGAAGTTCATGTCCGTGAATTTCTGCTGAGTTTGGAAATCAAAACCAACTCAATCCGGTTACCTAAGTATGCGTACCGTATGCATACGGGCGGAAAGTTCACGTCCGTGAATTTCTGCTGAGTTTGGAAACCAAAACAAACTCAAATCCAGTTACTTAAGTACGCATACCCGTACGCATACTTAAGTGTGTTACTTTCTAAAATTGGTTTATTCGTGAACTTAAACATGTATATATATATATATATAAACTAAGGAATTCATATTTGCAAACCGTGGCTATAAAGTTCATGAATCGATTCGAGTGAATCAAAACCGATTTTGCTTCGATTGTGTTTTGTATACTTCTATGAGATCTAAGCAATTGAACAACTCTCTAACTAGTTCTTTTGAGTCATTTGAACTAGTTAAGGTGAAGATGAATATGGTTGATACGAAAGTGCTCATATGGCTAACCATTTGGTTAACTACTGTTGAACCAACGACTTGTACATGTTTAGGTACGGTTACACAAACCTAAATGACGTATATTTCATTTGTGTATAACAAGTTGAGTTCGATCTAACGGTTGAAAGATATTAGCTTGAATCTAATCAGGTTTTCATCTAACGGTGAATATTGAATGCTTTGTTACCAAGGTAACTTAGATTGCAAACCCTAATTTGGAGACTATATAAAGGAGAACTCTAGCAACTGGGAAACCTAATACCCACACCTTCTATGTGATACTAGTTGTATAAGCTAGAGTCGATTCTCCTTTAACCTTAGGTTTCTACCGAGACCCTGTAGGTTAACGACTTGAAGACTTCATTGGGATTGTGAAGCCAGACCCAACTATTTTCTTTGTAGTTGAGTGATCTGATCTTGTTGTTTCTATCGTATTTGAGTACAATCGTAAGATTTGCTTGAGATTAATTTCTATGATAGGCAAGATAGAAAATTAATCACAAACATCATCGTCTCATCGTTTGAGATTCCACAATATCTTGTTTCGCTATTCGATTAAGATTATTGTGAGGTGATTGATAATTCTAGGCTGTTCTTCGGGAATATAAGTCCGGGTTATCAATTGGTTCCTGTTCACCTTGGTTTATCAAAAGACGACACAAAACTTGTAGGTATTTCTGTGGGAGATAGATTTATCTATTCCTGTAGACTTTTCTGTGTGATACAGATTTGTTTATTAAAGTTTTCGACTTTTGGTCGTAGCAACTCTTAGTTGTGGGTGAGATCAGCTAAGGGAATCAAGTGCGTAGTATCCTGTTGGGATTAGAGCCGTAAGGAGCACAACTGTACCTTGGATCAGTGTGAGATTGATTGGGGTTCAACTACAGCCCAGACCGAAGTTAGTTTGTAGTAGGCTAGTGTCTGTAGCGTCTTAATACAGTGTGTGTTCAATCTGGACTAGGTCCCGGGGTTTTTCTGCATTTGCGGTTTCCTCGTTAACAAAACTTTTGGTGTCTGTGCTATTTCTTTTCCGCATTATATTTTGTTATATAATTGAAATATCATAGGTTGTGCGTTAAATCGATCAATCGGTAAATCCGACCTTTTGTTGTTGATTGATATTGATTGATACTTGAACATTGGTCTTTGATACCATTCAAGTTAATTTCTCTTGTATTAAATTAGACTCGCATATTTCTATTTGCTTGAGTAAGTAATGAATTGAGATATAACTCTTTGATATACTTTTTATTAAGATTGAGTCTGACTGTCTAGTTGATTCTCTTAAAAGTATATTGGAGTTAGTCCATACAGATTGCTAAGCGAATTATTGGGTGAGGTTGTTGTACCCCCACGTTTTCACATATAGTCAAATCGCTACAAACACAAATTTATGAAGTTTTTAACGTGTTTGCCTTCTCTGATACCAATTGAAAAAGCGGGGGTCTAACAACCACACCCAATATTTCGCTTAGCAATCTGTATGGACAAACTCTAATATAATTCCAAGAGATCAACTAGACAGTCAGACTCAATCAATGGAAATATATCCAAGAGTTGTATCTCTGTTTCACAATATAATCATCAAATCAAATAGATAAAAAACTGTGAGCCTGATTATTATATGAAACGACTTGAACGGTACCAAAGACCAATGTTCAAGTGTCAATCAATATAATCAACAACCAAAGGTTGGATTCTCTAATTGATTGAACTACGCACAACCTGTGATATTTCTATTATATAACAAAATATAATGCGGAAAAGAAATAACACAGACACCGGAAATTTTGTTAATGAGGAAACCGCAAATGCAGAAAAACCCCGGGACCTAGTCCAGATTTGAACACCACACTGTATTAAGCCGCTACAGACACTAGCCTACTCCAAGTTAACTTCGGATTTGAATGTAGTTGAGCCCTAATCAATCTCACACTTATCAAGGTACAATTGAGCTCCTTACGTCTCTGAATCCTAGCAGGACTCTACGCACTTGATTCCCTTAGCTAATCTCACCCACAACTAAGAGTTGCTACGACCCAAAGTCGAAGACTTGATAAACAAATCTGTCTCACACAGAAAAGTCTACTGTATAGATTAATCTGTCTCCCACAGATAAACCTATGAGTTTTGTTCCGCCTTTTGATAAATCAAGGTGAACAGGAACCAATTTATATACCAGACTTATATTCCCGAAAAACAGCCTAGAAATATCAATCACCTCACAATAATCTTAATCGTATGGTAGCGAAACAAGATATTGTGGAATACAAACGATGAGACGAAGATGTTTGTGATTATTTTTTTATCTTACCTATCGGAGAATCAATCTCGAGCCAATCTTAGAGAAGATAGTACTTAATACGATAGGAAATGCAAGATCATATCACGCAACTACAGAGAAAATAGTTGGGTCTTGCTTCACAATCCCAATGAAGTCTTTAAGTCGTTAACCTACAGGGTTTCGTGAAAAACCTAAGGTTAAAGGAGAATCGGCTCTAGTCACAACTAGTATCACACAGGAGGTGTGGGGATTAGGTTTCCCAGTTGCTAGAGTTCTCCTTTATATAGTCTTCAAATCAGGGTTTGGAATCAATGTTACCTTGGTAACAAAGCATTCAATATTCACCGTTAGATGAAAACCTAATTAGACTCAAGCTAACATCTTTCAACCGTTAGATCGAGCTTAGCTTGTTACACACAAATGAAATGCACCTTCATTTAGATATGAGTAACAGTACCTAAACGTGTTCACTTTGTTGGCTCAACAATAGTTAACCGAAGTTTGCCGTATGAACACTTTCATATCAACCTTATTCATCTTAATCATAACTAGTTCAAACGACTCAAATGAAACTAGTTCTAGAGTTGTTCAATTGTTTATATTCTCATAGAATTATACAAGACACAATTAATCAATTTTGATTCACTCGAATCAAGTAATGAACATTATAGCCATGGTTTGCAAAAGATTGCATACCTTATTATATAAATCAAGACTTATAGTTTTGGCAACTAAACTTGACAACAAGCTTGAGATAGCAACGCTTGCGAGTTCGATCAAGCAGTGCTCTAACAATGATCACGACCAAATAGATTCTACCACCTTGCCTATGACCACATATCAGTTTAAGGAACTCCTCAAGAAACGGATAGGAATAATTTTAGAAAGAAATGCCTCTCACATGTGTCAATTTAAGGAAGACATAATCTCTCCTCAAAAGGAAATCTTCTTTAGTGCTTCAAATGCCGTGGATTTGGACATGTGAAAAAGGATTTCCCTAGCAAGGAATAATGTTTTTATTGTTTCCTTGATGATATTCCTGATGAGCATGTCCTTGAAGACTACACAGAAAATTCAGCTCTCACAACATAAACATCTGTAGATCCTAACTCTGACTCAAATGCTGATTCAGACAAGGAGATTCATAAATTCTTGAGAAAAAGTGAATAAATTCAAATACCCCGCTTGCGTATTGCAAAGTATGTGTATACGAATTTTGAACTATTGATATACATATAGATCTCGTTGTTGAACTGTATTTATACCGATGCTTTAGAGCAACCATAGTCATGTGCTATAAAGGAAGATTTAGCAAAAAATTGAAGCACATTGAGAGGAGGTAAAAATCCAAATAGCTAAAAAACTATTCCACATTTGGCAACCATATTTAGTAATCGCTAAATATAGCGAGACGTTCATTGTATGTGCGTCTTCACTTGGACGTATTTATTAAGAACAATCTGCAAACGGAACCGAAGGATTCCAATCCTGTTAAAGGAAAAGTAGTGATAGTGAGGATGGCGGTTGATATCTAAGCTCCTCTTGTAAGAGGATTTTGGCAAACAACTAGAGATGGAGAAGAGATTTGGATTGAGTTTTTCTATGAGAATCAACCCAAACACATTTGTAAAAAAATATTTTGTTTTAGACCATAAACAAGAATTCTGCAAAAACATTGAAGAACATCTTCTCATGAATCAATTTGGGTTTATCCCGCCCGAAAACCAGGTTAAGGATTACAACAGAGCACTCAAGAATAAACTCTCCATCAAAGGAACTCATTTTAAATTGAATCATATTGTTGATAGTTATAATATTATGGAAAGCATGGGCATTCTTTCAAGCAATAAAAATTCGATTCAAGGTGGGCTCGAGTTCAAGTAAAAAAAAATCCAATAAGAAGTGAGCCAGAATTGATGGGCCGCATAAAAACAAAAGGGTTAATACCCCCGGAATTGAGAATTATGGAAATCCTAAAATCATTTTTCGATTCAATTTCAAACCCCATTTTCATCTCAAATTCGGTTCACATGGAACTGAAAATATCAACGAAGAAGATGATTGTTTGTACCGTCTATAAAATAGACGTAAGCCCACTAATAAAGTCCGTTACGTCTAGCCCATGAAAGAAGATTCCATAAGTTTCCAGAAGTCTTGTTTCCCAAGTTGCTTGCACATCAAGTTTTTATCAAAATTAGGGTTACATAAACTATATAAATACATGTATCCTAAACCCTAAGAGGATATGGAATCCTAGGTTAGCTAGCCATACAATAACTATTGTAATCCCATATCAATACAATACTCTCCCTATGAGATTCCTCTGTGGATGTAGGAAACACTTGCCGAACCACGTTAATTCTTTGTCTCTTTTATTTATCGTTTTCTAGCCCTAATTTTCAATAATCCTCATCAAATCATCGTGTTTAGTGCCTAGAATTAATTTTGGGTACAAACATTGGCGCCAACAAAGGGGATTCGTGTAAATCGATCGTGTTTTGTCATTTAGAAAGGTGCGGAAGAAATCACACGGATTCCTTGCAAAATCTGCAAAAAAAAAGAAAAAAATTGAAGGTTCTTACGAAAGTGTTACGAAGACAAGCGTTGCGAAACTGTTGATTAAACTGTTGCGAAACAGAAGCAGAAAGTGTTCCTAATTCGAAAAACAGTAACATATATATATATATATATATATGTTGCAGAAAAGCGTAACAGTGAGCCAAACTCAACCATCTGGTTCAGTAACAGGTTGAGCCTATCTGGTTCAAACCGGTCCAACCACTCTAGAACTGGTCCAACTTGGTTCACACCGCTCCGGTCAAACCAGTTGCCACGTCATCCATGAAGATCCAATCACTGCTCGATACGTCAGCGACATATTTCCACGTCAGTATCCCCGCCACGTCATCACCTCGCTGAGATGTCGGTTACTGGATCTGCAACGTACTTCCACTCAGCATCCAGTCAGCTGCCATGTCAGCAACTTTGTCAGCAGATGTTTTGCATGTTGTTGCCATATCAGCATCATTCGGGTGTCACATCAGCAAATCCATCCTAGTCAGCAGTGCAACGTCATCCTTTTGATCCATTCAGCACTGCCACGTCTGTAACAGCACGCGCGCTTCGTTAAAATCCTGTTTCGTCAATAACTTATTCGTTTCAAGTCCGAATTGAGTGATTTTTGGCTCGTTAGAATCGTCTTTCAACTGCCTACAGCATGGAAACAAAACTAATGCGTTCGAAAAACATTTATGTGCACTTGGAGCAGCGACATGATCGAGTTCGAGGTTCGTGGATAACGACATGATCGAGTTCGAGATGAGGATTGCTTAGACCCTTCAATATTTAGCCTTGCATCACTTCGCAAGAACCCAAAGCCTCACCTTGCACGTGAGCACTTAAGTCTTGCTTTTATCACAAGCATAAAATCTCGTCTTGCACGCGAGTATGAAAGACTTGCACTGATGCAAGCACAAAGTCTCGTCTCGACCACGAGCCCAATACCCGATATTGGTTCAAAGACTCGTACTCAACACAAGCAAAAGCTAGCCTGCCCGAGCAGCAAGCGCTATAGCCTTGTAACGTTGCGAGCAAAAGTCCTTGCCCCATCCGCAAGCATACTACATCCACTCAAGACTCGACTAGCTCTCGAGCATCAAAAGTCCAATACTTGGCAAAAATTCTCGCTTAGCACGTGAGCAAATTTTATTGCAGGTTACTACATTTGGGGGCGTCTTTGTAATATCTCTACTCATGCTTGGGGGAGAGTTACGACATCAATGGTCGACGCAGAAGGAAAAACAATCTTATTAACCACCAACAAGTTGGAGGTTAAGAGGGGGCGATGTTTGTACCGTGTGTAAAATACACGGAAAGCCCGCAAATCAAGCCTGTGAATGAAGATTCCAGAAGTCTTGTTGTCCAAGTTGCTTGCACATGAAGTTTGTATCAGAATTAGGGTTACATAAACACTATAAATACATGTATCCTAAACCCTAAGAGGAGAGGGAATTCTAGGTTACCTAACCATAATCACAATTATTGTAAACCTCATATCAATACAGTATCTCCCCTATGGGATTCCTCCGTGGATGTAGGCAACACTTGTCGAACCACGTTAAAATCTTTGTCTACTTTATTTATCGTTTTCTATCCCTAATTTCACATCAAATCATCAAATCATCGTGTTTAGTGCCTAAAATTTTGGGTACAAACAATGATGTTGATAAGGAAGGGGTAAATTCTATCAAATGTCTCTTAATCATATCGAATTAAAGATGAAGGACGAAACTCTCCTTGTTGTTGAAGATAACAACGCTTCTGCTGAGCAAGACTCCAATTGTGTTCCAACTGATGAATGAATTATCAATCAAGATCAGGTTTTTTCTCATCCAATTTTATTATATTGTGGGTTTATTTTTTATTTCCCTATCTATTGTTATGTTTTAGATTTGAAAATTTTATACTGCTATTTCCCGGTTTGCATAAATAAGTTAAATTTTAGGGTTAATATGAAAATAATTGCATGGAATTACAATGGTTTTTTAATAGAACTACGAGGAATCATATTAAAGGTACCTTTCTTTGCTTCACAATCCTGATATTATTTTTTTATCAGAAACTAAGATAGATTTAGATAAAATAGTTAACTTTGTTAAACTTCTAAATTTGCCTAATAAATTCTATGTTCCCTATATGGGAAGAGCTGAGGGATTAGCTCTTCTTTGGAAAGATGGATTTAAGATGGAAATACCCTCTCATGATAGCAATACGATATATTTCCTTATTTTTAATGATACTGCTAAGCTTGAGTGGCTTCTTACCTGCATGGAAATTCATTGGTGAATTAAGTAGTGAAAATCCTAATATCCTCTAGGTAGTATTAGGAGACCTAAATATCACTTTAAACTTAGAAGATAGTCGGAAACAAACATAAAGCTAGCTTCTTCACTTCTTCAAATACTGTTCAACTTATTGAAGATGCAGGTCTTTGTGATTTGAGTTATGAAACAACAGATTACAAGAGCATTGTTCATTTACAAGAGCAATGCTTATGTCTGTCCCTGGTAGCAGCAGATAATGGCAGGATTTAATGATGCTCAATCTTGGATTTCAAGTTGGTTTGCAGAGATCAATTCTGACATCTTCATGGATGATAAATGATTTGCCCATATTTCGGTGGCGCTCTGGGAAATCTGGAAGGAAAGACGCACATGTGTCTTTGATAACACTAAGCCGAATCCAGTCAATACAATAATGAAGATACAAGTCTTATATAATTAGATTTTTAATTATAGGAATCCAAGCTATGATGAAAGTGACAGTCTATCTACAAGAAATACCACCTCCTAACTCTTTTATTTCCGTATGATGTGACTCTTTTATTTCTCTATGATGTGATGCATCTTTTAAATTAAAATATAAGGAAAGCGGTATTGGCCTAATTGTTAGAAATTTTGCAGGTGTACACAAATTCTCAAGATGTATCTACAAGAATGGACATCTAGATCCGGAGGAGGATGAATGTGATGTTGTACTAGAAGCAGTTCAATGGGTTATAGCTTTGGGGATACAAAATCTGAAAGTGGAAACTGACTCGAAGAATGTCGCAGCTGCTATTAATGGAGAAATCACAAGCTTATCCTGACAGAATTAAAAAATAATAGAAGACATAAAAGTCTATCTTAATAGCTGGACATGCCAATATATTACTAGAGATTGTAATAAACCTGCGGGTTCTCTGGTTAAACATGCCAAAAAGTTCAAAATTTCTAAATTATGGCAATCATCCTACCCAAATTTCATATCTTAACAAGTTGATTGCTGAAATGAACAATGTAATTTTGGTTTAAGAGACCCAATAAACTTCTTTTCGCATCAGACAAAAAAAAATCTGCAACCGAACGCTCATATAATGCGCGTATGTGTACAGACCCTCATATTACGTCCACAGCCAATCTCATATAATGTGCATTTGCGTTTCATTGCAACGCGTTTACCGTGTTTTCGCAAACGATTTTATCGCTTAATTCTTTGGCTTAGATATTTGACTTGTAGCAACTTGACTACAGTTGCATTTATACAAGAAGGCTTAGATGGAGAGTTTCTAATGGTTGGACTAAATCCTAAGTTGATGCCTTCGGCTGGATATCACTGGCAAGTTGGACAAAATTCAAATAATTGGTTGAGTTTTTGTGGTTATGAATCAACATAATAATAGATTCAACCAGTGAATAGATTGTTTTCATGAGACAAATGCTACAATTCAAGATCCAAATACAAACGAAAGCATATTGTTGTAAGTTGTAACCGGTACGTAATGGTTGAAGACTTGAAGTTGATGTGTGCTTATACGGATCTGTTTACTTATTGCGTGCAGGTACGATGGAGATGGGTACGTACGTGTGTCCATTCCTTTTTTGTTATTATTACTATTATTTTAAACAATAATTGAACTTTGAACAATAATTGGGGGCGTGCCTTAAAAGAAGATTTTTTTTAAGGAAAATAATCTGTTGGTCCCTTTTTAAGTGGTCGCAAATCAGTTTAGTCATTTGGGAAAATACCTTTACTGTTTGGTCTATAATTATTTAAAAATATAAAAGAGATAAAAATACCCTTCCGTGTTAATTTTTACTTATTTTTTTTGTAGCAGTTCATTCATCAAAATGAACTCCTGTTAATTTCTACTTATTCGTCAAAACATATAAACCGGAGTTCATTCCAGAAATGAACTCCTGATAAAAACCTATATAAACCAGAGTTCATTTCTGGAATGAACTCCTGATAAAAACCTATATAAACCAGAGTTCATTCCAGAAATGAACTCCTGATAAAAACATATAAACCAGAGTTCATTCCAGAAATGAACTCTTGATAAAAACCTATATAGACCAGAGTTCATTCCAGAAATGAACTCCTAATAAAAACTTATATAAACCAGAGTTCATTCCAAAAATGAACTCCTGATAAAAACCTATATAAACCAGAGTTCATTCCAGAAATGAACTCCGTCATCTTCATCACAAACCAGAGTTCATTCCAGAAATGAACTCCGTCATCTTCATCAGCAGCAACAACTCATCTTCATCGTCTCCATCAGCAGCAGCAACAACAGACGAAAAAACATCAAAATCTTCATCACAAACCAGAGTTCATTCCAGAAATGAACTCCGTCATCTTCATCTTCTTCATCAGCAGCAGCAACTCATCATCATCGTCTCCATCATCATCAGCAACAACAGACGAAAAAACATCAAAATCTTCATCACAAACCAGAGTTCATTCCAGAAATGAACTCCGTCATCTTCATCTTCTTTTGTAGATCCGAAACTTACCCAAGCATGTGAAGATGATAAAGGTTCATCATCATCATAAATAGCAGCAGAATCTTCAACCTCACCGTCTTCATCATCAAAACAGCATCAAACATTAAAAAAAAAAAAAACCCGCAAAACTTCATCGTATTCATCATCATCATCATCGTTCATCTTCTTCATCACTAGCAGAGAAAAAAAATAGAGAGAAGAGAGAATCGTTCATCATCATCTTCATCTTCTTCATCACTAGCAGGAAAAAAAATGGAAAAATGAGATAAACTAGATCTGAAAACAGGAAGAGAGAGAATAAATCTGGAAATAAGAAATTTTCTAGGGTTTTTTTCTATATATGTGGTCCCAAAAGGATATTTCTGTCACCACACAATGACAATTACATCATCCATGACGTCATCGTAGGACCAAACTATAAAATATATTTTGAAAAAGGACCAAATAGACAGTTGACTAGGTCAACTATTATTTCTAGGACCTAATGGTATTTCCTCCTCTCTTTTTTTATTATAAATTGATTCTTCTACACCCGATTCTTCTCTAGACTATCCAGCACTGCCACCACCTCAGAAAATAGAATGTCAGTCGTCCAAATGACCTATCAGCGATTGGATTTAGTATCTCCTTTCAATGACCGGCCATGCAAGCGTACCAAACTGAATATTGTCCGATGCAAAAGATCCTCAAATGCTAGAGCGTCCCATCCGCCAAACCCTGATCACCAAACTACAACTACGATTAGTACTGGGGTGGAAAGAGATGGAAGAATTTTATTGGTGAACCCTAAGCCTAAGAAAGGAATTTCTTCTCAATTATTTGATGTTGTAGAGAAGTTTATAGTCAAGCTCATGCATGACTCTAAATAGCCTAACCAGCATTTATCGGGGATTTTCGCACCGGTGCACGAAGAAACTCCGCCTCAACCAAATCTCCTTGTAAAAGGATACCTTCCGGTAAGAACGGCACATGTATGTATGACATACCTTACATATGCACATATATATCTGGCCAGTTAATGTGATGCTATATATACGGGAAGGATTGAATGGAGAGTTACTAATGGTCGGTCCAAATCCTAAGTTTAAGCCTGTCGCTGGATATCACTGGCAAGTTAATTAGACGAATATCATTGTTCATTTAACTGGTCGAGTTTTTGTGGTTGTGAATCGATTATATCTGATTATGCATGAGCCAGGCATGGGTAACCTTGTCCGGTACCCAAAATGGAAACACTGTGCAAATTATTGAAGATTACGGTACGTATCTTGTCCGGTACCTTGCTAATAACTGTTTCACTTATTGCGTGCAGGTACGATGGAGACGGGTACGTGTATCTTGCTCTTTTCTTTGTTTATCGATGCTATTATTTTCCCATTTAATGTCAAAGAGTGTTGAAATCTCCCTTACAAGTCGAACCCGACAGTGATGCTGGTCTACGAGTGCTTAAAGATATTGGTTCAAATGCTTAATATGAGTTTATGAGTTATATGAGTTACGCTATGTTGAAGAATGGTTCATGGTTTGCGTATTAAAAATGGAAAGGAAACATATGTGTGAACACGAAAGTAACGATGGTATCGTCATGTCCACAAACAATATTCGAAATATAAATGAAACTACTGAATTAATGGAAACAAATATAAAACAACACATGATAGTTATATGGATGACTCTGAGCCTTCGGGCTCGTCCTCGTCTCACATCGTAGGGGAGCCTATGGTGATTAAAACGTTGCATGATATACGAATAAGAAAGCTATAAGCGCAGAATGTGAATAAATCACTGATTTACATGGTTCAGCACTAAGGCCTACATCTACGGGGGTTTGGTTTTTCACTATGTATCATTCAAGGTTACAATGGATAGTCGAATGACTCTGAGTGAGGAACGATGGTATCCGAAGGATAGATGAAACTCATACCTACTCTTACAATTCTCTTTCCTTAACTATAGTTCTCTCTCCAAATTTCGGTCTCCCCCTCTTCTCTGGTTGAGGAGGGTATTTATAGATCTATGTGGACCTCTCTTTACTGCCACTATCAATACTTATTGTCTTGGTTATTGTGCCGAACCGATGACCATCTTGGTAATTACCCGATGCCTCCAACGGTAATATTCTGTGACGATTGTGAACCCTTTCCTCCACCAAGGGATGTCTGACACGTACCCTATGTCTATAGCATTTAAGGAGGATCGTTGGGGCAGTCCGCACGCGTCAGACAGCTGTTACTGCGGCTGTCACTTCCTTGTCGGTGAGACTCATCTCGACCATTCATCTCGGATCTATCTTGGGATAGTGTAAAGTGGATTTTTGGGTCTTCTATGGTGCTTCGCAGCGATGTATTCATCCAGTCCTCCTTGACCTCCCTTCGTCGGATCTTCTTGGTGATGAATACGTGGCAGATGAAGATGATGCATGCCCCTTGGGTGTTGGAACGTGACATCAGAACTTTGATGTTTCTCTGCCCCGTTTCATCCACGTGTGATGTTCATGACACGTGGTCGATTTAGGATTATGTGTATACAATTTTCCCCTTTTTCTTCTAAGGTTGAACATAGTCAAAATTTGGAGAAAAACCTCATCGTTCTTCACATTCTACATGTTTCTACTTCTTGCAATAACTTCCCCTTGATTTTCGGGGCAGTTTTCATCCTCATTTATTACGGATATAAATGTGTGAGAGGGTCATGGAATAATAATTTTTATTCCATTCTCATTCTCTTTTCTTATTCTTCTCTAAAAGACTTAACTCTTCCTCTTTTTTGTTTTTGTTCTTTAGCTCTTAACTTCTAGTGATAATTCTTCCATAGATATTGTCCTAGGTCTGCTCTGACAAGAATTCCCTTGGCGATATCATCATCTTTTGAAGAACCTCTGCTGTTGTTCACCAGTCATTTGAAGAAAGACTTCGGAATCCTTGGTTTCGCCATTATCACAGGTGTGTTGTTCTTCACTGTCATATTTATAATTCTATTTTTGATTCTTCTGCTGTTGTTGTCGACTTCAATTGTTATTTTCTATGGATACCTGCTGCCGTTGTGTTCCTAGTTTTCGTGATGGAGAACATAATATACGTAAGTATATATACTTTCCCCTGTTCTTCATCACGAAATATAGAGCCACGTGTTTTGATTATTTATGAGTTTCTTCTTTATGCTTAACTGGTGTTTTTGATACGAAAATGGTGATCACAGATCTGTATTCTGATATTCGTGTTCTTCGATGCCCCTTTTCAGGTAATCATGGCTGGTAACGATCGTCGAAACAGTCCTTATAGATCTCCTCCGTTGAGTCCTTATAGATCTCCATCCACCACAGGTGGATATTCTTACTGTTACTCAGAGTTTTGACTCTTTGCAGGCTTGGATTATTTCTTGGTTCACTACAATTGAACAACCTCAAAATGAATATGAAAAGCATATTATTAAGCTAATGTGCACTGTTTGGTACATATGGAAGGACAGATGTAATTTGATTTTTCAAGATATTCATCCTAATAAGAGCAGCACCATATCTAGAATTCAACATCTTATAATACAATGTTCTCCTAATGATAACAATTCTAATGTTCTCAGCAATCAACATCCAGGTATCAAGGAATGGGTACAACCAAAAGAAGGATTTCTAAAACTTAATATTGATGCTTCTTATATGTCTGAAACAAGAAAAGGTAGTATTAGTCTAATAGTTCGTAATCATGCAGGTCATGCAGTAGGAGTGAAAGGCTTTAATCTGGAGGAAGAGGTGGATGAAGAGGTAGGAGCTGAACACTTTGAATGCAAAGCTCTGGCCTTAGCAGTATAATAGATGGAGGAATGTAGCTTCAATAAAGTTATTTTTGAGATGGACTGTGCTAATGTGGTGGACTCCATTACCTGTGAAGACTCTAAAGTTCACTGGTTCAATCAGCATCTAGTTTCTGCAGTTAAAAGAAAGTTCTTAAGAAATAAAATATGGTTTTGCAAAGTAGTTAATAGGATTAGTAATAGTGTAGCTCATGAACTAGCAAGAAAAGCTAGGCTTGAAGCTTTGTCTTATTTTTATGTATCAAATTTTCCTCCTGATATCACCCAATGGGTAGAGGAAGACTATGTTCCCTTAATCCAGTAATAAATAAAATCCACTTTAGTATCAAAAAAAAGATCTCCATCCACCAAAATCCCTGACATATCTCCGCCTAAGGGATCGCTACCAAGATCTTCTCAACCAGTTCTTCGTTCTCACAGAACTTCTCCGTCATCTGATCCGAAGGCTGTTCCTCAGAAGAGGGGGGGATCAAGTAAGAGGTTCTCATTATGCCGCTGATCGTACGTCGGGTAGGTCCTCTTCACATCGTTCAGAACCTTTGGAAATTCAACCTCTTCGCTCCATTGCTCCTTCCAACCCTTCATCTTCTCAGAAATCTAGGGCTTCGTCGAAGGTTCCCTTTTCGAAAAAAGATCCGGACCTATCTAGGAAGCCTGGGACGAAGAGAAAGTCTTCGGATATGAGTCCCCCGAAAAAACCGTCGTCGGGTAAATCAACGTCTGCTGGGGCTGCCCCTTCGGTGCAAACTGCTCCTGCTCCAAAGAAGAAAAAATGGGCTCATGTCTCTTTCAGCCATATAGATCTTGAGGAGTTTAAAGTGAGACATGATCTTGAACACTTCGAGGTTCGCTTTTATAATCAGGGTGATGATCTTACTTACGACGTGATAAGTAATTACAAGTATGATTCCCAGCACCTGTTGACAACCGTTGGGGATTTTGAAGCGGGTTTGATGCTTCCTTTATACAAGTGGGGAGATTCATTTTATTATGATGCCTTGGTGCGTCGTGAAGGTTCAACTTCTAATACTCACTGCCGCTCAGTGGTTAAGTTGAGTGGGAACTTTCTACGAACCCTTCGTGAGTGCTATCTTCGTAGCAAAGGTAAGACGCTGATGTCATGCTACACACCTAACCCCGAGGAGAAGATCTAGTATACCCCTGAGAATTTCAACGCCTCTTTCGGGGACTATGTTAATAGCAGGAATCGAAAACGATGAAGTGCTTGTCTTCGGACGATGACGGCTCCTCATGGCGAGGTTTGTCTTCTGAGCGAGGTGAGTGACACGAAACTACGCTTCGTTCCCGGTACTGAGGGTAATGCCAAGCCACAACTTTTCCCTCTCAAGGAGCGCCTCCGCCGTGATCATGATTATGAGTGGCACGCTACTCCTATCGAAATCATCGGTTCTTGGGCCTATTGTTGGATCCCTGGTGAACATGGGTGGAAGCCTACTGCTCAAAGTAAGCCTCGTGATGGTGCTCCATCGCGTTATGGTACCTTTTTCCCTTGGGCTCTGAACTTTGCTGGTATGAACTTTGATTACACCTTTGAAGACGTCGAATCCGATGATGTTGGTGACGAAGAAGGATCCGAGACTGTTCTTCCTTCGAAGACCGCCACTATTGTCAAGGTATGATTTAATTTAGTTAGTTGTATATGTATTTTTCCCCTTGAATCAGAGATTGATGTACGCTTGTGTTCCTGAGCCAAATCCTGTTTTCAGAAGAAAAAAAATTAAGGGATTTATGAAAGCAGGCTTCAAGGAAAAAGAAGATTAATCATGTTGAATCTTCTACTGTCGAGGTTGAAGAATCTGGGATACCCGAAGTCACAAGTCCTGTAGGTGATGAAGAAGAGTTTGATGACGAAGAGGAGGAAGAAACCGATAACGAAGAACGTACTGGAACTACCGCGGATAATAACGAAGATACCGAAGAGGAGAATGCTCCTGAAGGGCCCAAGGATGATCTTATGGCTGATCCTGAGGATAGTCCTCGCCAGAGAAATGAAGACGCAGGTCACTCTGAGATTCCCGAACCCGTGCATGTCTCGGAGCCGAACCAAGAATTCTCCTTTGGTAAGATCTATTCTGCTGGTGGTCAAGTAGACATTGGTGTTGCGATGGGGATAGCTTCGAAATTTTCATTGCTGTCTCTTAACGATGATTGAGAGGTGATGGCCGAAGACGATGGTGAAAAGCGGCCGAAGAAGAGGAAAGTTCTGATGGCGAGGATGTCGAGCTTCGCGCTTCTAAGGAAGCTAAAGAGAAGAAACAGAGGACCGCAGATGGTGAAGGTACCTCTGGAGGTAATGATGATATTGTTCCCGCATCTTCCGAGGGTTTTGTTAACACTGTAAAGCATGGCGGGGATGACGAGACTTTTAACTGGTTAAATAAGAAAGGTCTAATGGATGTGCCCCACGCTGCTCCTGCGGTTCCCAAGGAGAGGGACTCTGATGCCTTTACGTGACAGCGGATGCAACTGTCGTCCCGTGAAAGGGTTGCTGAAGTCTGGGAGCGGGATCTAGGTGCTACTTCTTCAATTATGTTGGTTAATCCTCCTACTTCTATTTCTGACATGATGGTTATAGCTGATGGGCACCAGTATGGCTTCCCTCAGCAGCGCATCCTTGAGGTAATGTGTTGTCTCCGCTTATGATAGATTGATTTTGTGTTCCCTTGTAATGACTCGGATGTTCCTGGTTTCCACAGCTGGCGAATAGTGAGTATTGCAACCATACCCTGTACCAGTTCTTCAGAGCTAAAGCCTTGCAACTGTACGCGAAGCTTCATCAGAGGGATGATGAACTTTATGCTGCTCAAGAATCTCTTCGGGCCAAAGACAAAGAGATACTAGAACTGAAGGAACGGCTGGAGGAGAAGGAGTAGGATGGCGCTACCGAACAACATCTTCGTCAAGAGGTTGCTTCTCTTCGTGGATATTTGGAGAAGGCTTGTGCAGAGGCTTCGTCTTCTAAAGGTTTGCCTCTTCTTCTTCTATTCCCTCTTTGCTTTCTTAGTGTTCTATCTGAGTTAGCCGACCCTGTCTCCAGCGGGTGATGCCAAAGAGTTAATATGGCTTCGGGATGAGAGGACTCGCCAAGATTCTCGGATTAAAGAGTTGGTGTCGAAGATCATAAAGGAAGCCGATAAGTGGAATTCTTGTGCCGCTCAGCATAACAAAATGTTTGCGGAGGTCCGGAAACAACAAGATTATATGTTTGAAATGTGGAATTCCTTATCGGCTGCCCGGAGCCAATTTAAAGGTACAATGGAATGGACGCGTCAATATCTTCATGATGCTCGTGATTAGGCTTCTCGACTGACAGACAAAGTGACGGATTTAGAAATTGAGCTTCGTAAAGCCCCATCGTATCATGACCCTGAAATTCGGGATTGTGTACATCAGCTAGTTTGGGAGAGGGAAGATGCTAGGGTAGAGGCGCATGCTCTTAGTAAAGCCTTGACTGCTTCTCGTGCCGATATTGCTCGATTGGTAGAATCAGAAAAGGATCTAGAAGTTAACATGTATAGACTTACCAAATGAATCGAGGAAATGAATAACGAAGTTAATCGTCTTCATCACTTGGATTCCATGAAGCAGGTAGAGTTGGATCAGTGACAATTTGACCTCAAAAATCTCCGACTCGACTATAAGAAACTTTCCGATGAATACGATTTCCTTGACGATGCTCGATATGCAGTAGTTAATGAATTTGAAATAGCTTTGGCTAATGTCGAAGGTATAGGTTCGTTTGGCCATGGATAGTTGCATGATTTCTTTCTTCTGACCACTTCGTTTTCTTTTGTTTCAGAGCTCGAGAGACAGCTTGACCTCGCAAATAAGAAATTTGAAAAGGCTCAATCTGAGCTAGTTAAGGAGCAGGGACGGACCAAATACTTCGAGGCGTTAGTGGGATCTCGTGACGTTGCTGTGAATGAGTCGACAAAGGAGGTGAAGCGGTTGGCATCGTCGTTGAATCAATCTGAGCTTAATATTACTTATATTATGCACGAAGCTCGTCGTCAGCTGGCTTTGGAGGTGAACAAGATGTTGGTTCAGATAGAGCAGAGTCTTTTGAAAGAGCACGGTCTCTCGAAGAAGTATAAGCACCGTCATGTCCCCGAGCCTTTCAAGTCTACCTCTGGTCCATCCTCTGGGAGAGCGTCCCTTCTTATTTAAAGGAACGACCCGCTGATCATGTTGAGCTTTTAGGAGAAAAGTGAAAAGTATCATGTTAACTTTTCTTGTGCTATCTGTTAAGCCTCTTTTCCCGTTGTTGTAGTTTAGACTTGATCGTTGTTGATTATATAGCTTTGGGCTATTTTTTTGTATGTTTCTCGTATTTCTTGCTTGTCTCCCAAAACTTCTAATCAACTTTTATGAAATGGATCATTATTTTCTTTTAGTCATATGCAGCTTCGGTGTTCCTACTTTATATCTATTAATTTCCTTACTAAAATATGGAAATGTAAGGTAACGATGAGTGTGTTGTAAAACGATGATGGTGTGCACCTTCGTGATTTGACAGTCACCCCGTCGGTCAATCCTGGGCCAGAGGATTACCCGACGGTGGAGGTTAGTATAGCGTTCTCGGATATGAGGTGCGTTATTGCAATATTTACATACACCCATTCCGCCGATCCGCTGCCTCGTATTAGGTTGGGTATCTTTTTCTGCTGGAATCCTTCCCCATGGTCATACACTCATAGATGTTGATAGGGGAGTCCCAAGAGATTGTATGCACGTACTTTCCCCAATGTAAATGTAAGTAAGGGATCATTATCGATCCCTTTGTTCATACTAGTGTGGTGAATAAGGAAAAGATTCTTTTTTGATTGATGAGGTGAGGTCTGCTATTCCTCTGCCAGAGATAGAAACACGCCAAGCGGGTACGCTGTCTTCTTCTTCTGGTATTCTCCATACAGATGCAGAACTGTGTTGCTTAAGGATAGTATGGCTTGAGGTATTTCGCATTCTAGGGGTGCCTTAAGATTTCTCCTTTTAGGTTACGCAGGTAGTATGATCCCTTCCTTGCGATATCGTGTATGACAAATGGCCCTCCCCATGTTGGTGCTAACTTACCCCATTTCTTTTCTTGTTGATACTGTGGTATGGTACGTAGCACATACTATCCTTCTACAAAATTTCTAAGTTTAACCTTTTTATTGTACTCCCTTGCTAACCTTCGTTGATAATTCTCCATTCTTTGTCACGTTGTTTCCCTTCGTTCTTCCAGATCATCAAGTCTTTCTGGCATCATGTCCGCTGTGAGATTCTTTTCCCATGCTTCGGTTTTTGTTGTAGGCGTGATGATATCTGTTGGGATAACTGCTTAGGCTCCATAAGTGAGAATGAATGGAGATTCACCGGTTGCTGACCTTCTTGTGGTTCGGTATGACCATAGTGCGTTGTGCAATTGTTAACACCATCGACCTTTATGTTCATCCAGCGATTTCTTGAGGATAGGAGCGAGGGTCTTATTTGTGGCTTCATCTTGCCCATTGCTCTGAGGATAGATGGGAGTAGAATGTTTTTCCTGATTTTGAACATGTCGAATAGCATGTCAATATTCTTCCCTTGCAGCTGCTTTCCATTGTCGGAGACAATTTCTGCAGGAATACCGAACCTGCAAATGATGTTTTGAAAGATGAACGTGAATACATCTACGTCCCTGATTCTTGCTAGAGCCTTGGCTTCCACCCACTTGCTGAAGTAATCAGTAGCTACTATCAAAAATTGTCTCTTTCCTGTTCCTTCGATTAGTGGTCCGACGATGTCGACTCCCCATTTTGCAAATGGACATGGACTTCCCACTGAATTTAACTATGTTGCTGGAGTGTGGATTCTTTTGGCGGACCTCTGACATTCTTCGCATCTTCTGGACATTTTAGCAGCGTCTCGTATCATCTGTGGCCAGTAGTATCCTTGCGTTTTAGCTTTGTCGGCCAATGATATCATCCCGCTGTGATTGCCTGCGTCTCCGTAGTGGATGTCCTTTAAGATACGATGCCCCTCCTCTCTAGATAAACAATGTAATAGGGGTCCGAGGAAAGATTTCTTGTATAAGACTCTGTCGCGGAGCTCGTATCTCCCTGCCTTCGATTGCACTTTTCAGGCTTGATTCACATCCATAGGCAGCGCTTCTTCTTCAAGGAAAAGATGAACTTCGGTTCTCCAGTCTTCTTCGTTGCTGAAGCCTTCGTCTTCGTTCGCTCATGTCAGGTTGTCATCTTCGGCAAAATCTTCGGCGATACCTTCTCCTTCATCGTCTTCGGCAATATCCTCTCCTACATCGTCTTCACGATTTATTGTAGCGAGGATTTGCTGCGGGGAGATTGAAGGTTCGTATACTCTTGCTATCTTGATGGCCTTGACGTTCTCATCTTTCAGCATCGATGAAATGTAGGCTAAGGCATCGACATGTCTGTTATCTTTCCTGCATAGATGTCGGAACTTAATGCTGGGTATTTGTAATGCTAGAGTTTGGACCAGGGCCATGTAGGCTGAGAGATTCTCGTCATATGTGTTATACTCCAGTTCTATTTGCCGAATGACTAGATGTGAGTCACTTGTTAGGCGTACCACAGTTTTTCCCATTTCTCTTATCAAACAAATAGCATGTACTACGGCTTCGTACTCCACGATGTTGTTGGTGTGCCCTTGAAATTCCAATCTCAGAGCATGCACGATTCTGTCCCCAGTGGGTGTTGTGATCACATTCCCTATGTCGGCACATTCCTTGTTCTTGGACCCATCAACGAAGACTTCCCATCCTTTGTATCTTCCTCTACTCCAGGTATGTCTTCCACTTCTTCGCCATTATCCATAGGTAAGTATGCTAGGAAATCTGCCAAAACTTGTGACTTTTGGGCAGTTTGGATCTCATGGATAATGTTGAATTGTTCTAGTTGCGTATTCCACTTTGTTATTCTTCCTACTTTACCAGCGTTCTTAAGAACAGCTTCCAGTGGTGCTTTACATGGGATGCGAACATAGTAAGTCAAGAAATAAGTTCTCAGCTTCTGCGTTGCCCATACTAACGCCAGTATAAGTTGCTCAATCTTGGTGTAGTTTCTTTCTGCCGTATTGAGAGTTTTACTGACATAATAGATCGGTTGCTCGACCATCGTGTTAATCTTGACCAGCACAGTACTGACTGCATCTTCAGTTGCTACTATATAAAGGGCCAACACTTCATCGGGATCGGGTTTCTGGAGGATCGGGATCGTTGCTAGATACTCTTTAATCTTCTGGAAAGCTTCTTCACACTCAGCGGTCCATGCAAACTTGGTCCCTTTCTTGAGGATATTGAAGAAATGTTTACACTTGTTCGATGATCTAGCGATGAATCTCCCTAGCGCCGCTATGGAACCATTAAGTTTTTGTACTTCTTTCAGATTTATTGGGGATGGCATCTCCATGATGGCCTGGATTTTGGCGGGATCGACTTCGATGCCCCTCTTCGTTACCAGATTTACAAGAAAATTCCCTGATGTGACACCGAAGGTGCACTTTTACGGGTTCACTTTCATGTTGTATTTCCTCATTGCACCGAAAATGTCTCCCAAGTCATGTAGGTGATCCTTGCGCAATTTTCTTTTGACGAGCATATCATCGACATAAACTTCCAAAGTTTTCCCAATCCACGGCTTGAAGACAACGTCAACCATCCTCTGATATGTTTCCCCTGCATTCCTCAGTCTGAAAGGCATTCGAGTGTAATAATAGAGTCCGTGCGGAGTGAAGAATAATATGTGTTGTTGATCTTCTTATGCCAGGGCTATATGGTTGTAGCCGGAATATCCTTCCATGAATGACAATTCTTCGTGTCCTTCGACAGCTTCTACCAGCTGATCGATGCTTGGGAGCGGGTAGCTGTCCTTCGGGCATGCTTTGTTGAGGTTAGTGAAGTCGATGCATATCCTTACCCCACCGTTCTTTTTTGGTACGATGACCATGTTCGAGATCCATGTGGGGTATCTCACCTCCCTTATGAATCCTGCTTCCATGAGTTTGTGAAGCTCTTTCTCAACTGCTTGATGATATTCATGTGCTACTTTGCGTAGTTTCTTCCTAAAGGGGTTTGTGCCCGGATTTATCCGAAGTTCATGTTGTATTATCTTTGGATCAATCCCTGGCATATCTCCTAGCTTCCATGCAAATATGTCTGCATATTCTTTGAGTAGCCTGATCAATACTTCTTCTCGATCTTTGTCCATCAGAGTCTCTATTTTGATCATCTCGGGGTATTCTTCTGCTCCTATGTTAATCTCCCTCGTGGGTTCTACTGATGTGAATGTAGGCTTCGGTTCCCCTAGGAGAGGAACATTCTTTAATTGATATTTGGTGGACTCCTCCATCTCCTTTGCCCTTGAGGTGCCTGCTTCGGTAGAAAGAATGGTGTTATTCTTCGTCGGACTCTTCTTTGAAATCTCCTCAAGATACAGGTCGATTTCCCTACCTTTGGCTGCTGCTTTGCTCTTGCCCATTCGGGCTTTGCGTTGCTCTTCCTGTTCGTTATTGAGCTGATTTTGTAGAGCCTGGCATTCTCGTGCGGTAACTTGATCACCTTTGATTTCCATCGCCCCTTCGGGCGTCGGAGATATAAGGTATTGGTGGTACGTTGCTGCTACTCCTTTGAGTTTATTTACCCATCTTCGCCCGATGATGGCATTGTATGGGGATGGTGCATCCACCACGCTGAATCTGGTACTGACCTTCATAGGTCCAGCTTTAACTTCTAGGATGATATCCCCCAGAGGCTTTGTGGCTGCTCCATTGAATCCATAGATGGTGTAGTACGAAGACATCAACTGTTCATCGTTCAACTTCATTCTTTTGAAGGTGTCATAGAATAAGACGTTGACTGAGCTCCCTCTATCGATCAATATTTTATTTATGGTCCATCCTGAGACAGGTAGCATGAACACCAAAGGGTCGTTATGGTCTTCCATGTCTTCCTCGACATCGTCGGCAGAGAAAGTCAGCGGTTCGTTCATCCAATCCTCATGTCCATCTATTCTTCTCCATCAATCTTGTATAGTTTACAATAGTACTCGAATTGCTTTCTCAATCTCTTTCCTATTTGATCGGTTAATGAAGGGCCGCTGGGTTCTGAAAAAGAGATGATGTTGATCGTTCGGTCGTTCTTCGATAGGTGAACTTGCTTGCTTCGATGGTTCCTTCTTCAGGTTCTGGCTTTTGAACATACTGCTTGAGATCTCCGGCATAAATCAACTTCTGGATCATTATTTTTAGGTTCTTGCATTTCTCTATCTGGTGTCCGTTGAAGAAATGATACTCGGAGTAGTCCCTTGATTTCTCTGATCTTGGTGGTTGCTTTCCTTTGGACCATGGCCATTCGAGGTTGGTTAGGTCCTTGATTTCCCTCAAGATACGAACATAGCTAGTGTTAAGCTTCGTGTAGACCTGATCTTAAAACTTCTTATCATTGAGCCGATGGTCGTCTCTTCGTCCCCTCTTAACTTCGGTGGGATGCTCGGTCGAATTGGTCCTCTTTGATCCGCTGACTCTACTAAATTTGTATGATGAGATCTCTGCACCTGTGCTCTAGGGTTGTCTCGTTGTATCTCTTCCAACCTGGCGTGCTTTTCGATGATCACTCGAAGATCCCCTTCAGTCATGGGGATACTTCCATGAATCTCCATGAACAATGGGCTCATCTTATCCAATCCCCACTTGTAACAGTTGATGCTAACCACTGGATCTACATTTCCTATTGCCTGACAAATCTTGTGCCACCTGTCTGTGTACTCCTTGATCGTTTCTTTGAAGGAGACCGCTAGTGAGAATGTTTGTCCATTCTTGCGTTGACGGTCTTGTTGTACATGTAAGTCCCCAAGAATTTCTTTGTGAGCTGGCTGTAGGAATTGATGGAATTAGGTGGTAGGTTGTCAAACCAGGATAATGTCGATCCTTTTAGGCTTGAAGGGAAGTATCTGCAATGGACCACGTCATCTTGATCCCATCGGGCCAAGGTTCGATTGTAGTACCGAAGATGGGCGGCGGGATCGCTGGACCCGTCGTAACATTCAAACGCTGGGATGGGACACTTTTGTGGAATGAGAGCTCTTGCCAGGCGCGCAGTCAGCGGTGTGGTGGCGGCTTCTCTCATCACTTCCTCTAATCTTCCTCCTCCTTGCCTTGTCTTCAGCTGCTTGATTTCTTCCATCAACTCAGCACGAAGATTCTCCATTGCGAGATGATGCTCTTCTTTTCCGGTTGATCGTCCTGATCTTCGGGTTGATCGTCCTGATCTTCGGGCTTCACTATCGAAGTAGTTTGAGTCTTTGGGGACATAGTCGGGGTCAGATAACCTGTTTCCTCTGGTCACGCGTCGGTCCAGTGGCTCGGGATTGTGGACGTCGGCCACAACCATCCTCCGGTCATGGTTTTGTGGCGGTGCTTTGGAATTTTCCTCATCGTGCTTATTTTCTACTTCGGCGCTTTGGGCGATCCTATCCTTGAGCTCCTGGTTCTCTCGTGAAAGTAGCGCTACAGCATCTGTGTACATCTTCTTATTCCTCTTTAACTCTTCGAGCTCTGCCGCTAGCTGAATGGAATGGTTTGATCCCTAGTTTGGGGTTCCTACTGGCGCTTGTCCACCAGCGGCTATGGTATGATCTTCATCTACAGTCTAGATCAGAGGGATGGGTGGATCGATGGGAAAGACCTGAAGTTCCAGTGGCTGTTGAGCAAACGTGTTCGTCATAAACTGAGGCTGGGCAGTCAGTAGCGGTTGGTTTTGCTCGTTTGTGAGTGGCATCCCGTAAAGGGGTTGTTGTATCGTTGACTCTGTTACTCCTTCTGCTCGGGTCACTGCTGCCACTTTGGCGGCACCGGCTTTGGTTGCTGCAACCTTGAGAGCCGCTGCTGCTATTGCCTTGGCATCTAGGAGGTGGTACTTTTCGCTCCATCCTGCTTCTTGTTTGCCGCTTTGAGCTTTTCACCTTTTTGTTTGTTGCGTGTTACAACTGGTGTAGTCCTGAGTGTTTCCTTTGACGTTTCCTTGGCTTTCCCTATATCCTTCGTTTTATCCATGTCCTGCGGAGATAAAATATTGACAAGGAAAACATATCGACATGGGTTTTGTTAGTATGGGCAGTGTAAGAAAGATCGTAACTACATCATTTTTTCCGAAGGGCGATGTAAGAAGGAATGGGATTCAAAGATTCAAAGATTTTTTCCATAGAAAACGTAGATCTGAAGATAGATCTAAAGATATTTCACGAAGGAAGATGGATCCAACGATTTTTGAAGAGAAAACATAGATACGAGGATAGATCTAAAGATATTTCATGAAAGAAGACAGATCCAAGGGTTTTTAGTAGTGAAAACTTGGATCCGAAATAGCTCTGATTATTTTTGTAGTGAAAAAGTTTTTCGTTTAGTCTAACAACCTTCTAAATCTAGTCTTTTTTGCTGGTTTGTCATCCAAAATTGGTATTGAGGACCTATGTTGAGTAATAAAAAAAAGAATTCACAGGAAAAGATAGATCTTTTTACCGGGACGTAAGAGTCCCTGTTTCTAGCGCCAGATTGTGAACACGAAAGTAACGATGGTATCGTCATGTCCACAAACAATATTCGCAATATAAATGAAACTACTGAATTAATGGAAACACATATAAAACAGCACATGATAGTTATATGGATGACTCTGAGCCTTCTGGCTCGTCCTCGTCTCACATCGTAGGGGAGCCTATGGTGATTAAAACGCTGCATGATATACGAATAAGAAAGCTATAAGCATGGAATGTAAATAAGTCACGGATTTACGTGGTTCAGCACTAAGACCTACATCCACGGGGGTTTGGTTTTTCACTATGTATCATTCAAGGTTACAATGGATAGTCGAATGACTCTGTGCGAGGAACGATGGTATCCGAAGGATATATGAAACTCATACCTACTCTTACAATTCTCTTTCCTTAACTATAGTTCTCTCTCCAAATTTCGGTGTACCTCCTCTTCTCTGGTTGAGGAGGGTATTTATAGATCTATGTGGACCTCTCTTTACTGCCACTATCAATACTTATTGTCTTGGTTATTGTGCCGAACCGATGACCATCTTTGTAATTCCCTGATGCCTCCAACGGTAATATTCTGTGACGATGGTGCACCCTTTCCTCCACCAAGGGATGTTTGACACGTACCCTATGTTTATAGAATTTAAGACGGGTCGTTGGGGCAGTCCGCACGCGTCAGACAACTGTTACTATGGCTGTCACTTCTTTGTTGGCGAGACTCATCTCGACCATTCATCTCGGATCTATCTTGGGATAGTGTAAAGTTGATTTTTGGTTCTTCTATGGTGCTTCGCAACAATGTATTCATCCAGTGCTCCTTAACCTCCCTTTGTCGGATCTTCTTGATGATGAATACGTGGCAGATAAAGATGATGCATGCCCCTTGGGTGTTTGAACGTGACATCAGAACTTTGATTTTTCTCTGCCCCGTTTCATCCACGTGTGATGTTCATGACACGTGGTCGATTTAGGATTATGTATATACAATATGTTTCACGCTACGTAAGGACATCTCGTATTAAGCAGGAAGAATACTTCGGTGAAGCGAAATTTATCAAGGTATATATCTACGTATATTTATGATCTGTACAAGTCGGATACCTGCTTTTGTCTTCAATTGCTTTTCATTGTTTTCAACTATATGAAAAAACTTGTTTGCTTACCTGTTTACTTTTCATGGTTTTCAACTGATATAAATTGTTCAAAACCTGTTTGCTTACCTCAATCTTGACTTTATGTGCTAAGGAATTGAGAACGTATCCACGCCCTCTACGACTGTTATATATACATACACTAATCAATCTTGACTTTACGTGCTCTAGAATTGTAATGCCATTTGCAGATTGGAGATCTTGAAGGACTATTTCGATTGTTAATGGGTAGCATGTATTTTCTTCGATCCATGTCTAAAGTACTGGATGTTTCATATGGATGGGGACATAGTAGGTTTTCCGTTGACAATTTTCTGTTTTCTTTTTAAAAAGAAGAGTATTCTTAAAAAAAGTAAATTAGTGTGGACAAACCTGTTAAAAGGTTAAGGGGTGTCCAAACATAAAATTAGCTAATTATCCTCACCAAATTCTATTTTTTCCCAACCTTACCAATTTCATTCTCCTTCCCAACCTAACAACAATTACTTTAATTTTCTATCGTCTTCTTCTCCTTTTCCATCATTTGTTCGCAAGAAAAACTCGTCTCTTAAAAGTAGTTGTTTGTTTTTATCAAGCTCAAATGAATTCATTCTCCTTCCCAACCTAACGACAAGGACTTTAATTTGTTGTTTGAATGTTAAATGAGGTCATAAAAATTTAAGTTGTTGATTTGCATTTATATAGTCGTCAGGGTATCTCTTCATCGACCTTGACAACTTTCTAAGTTTTATTTTGGTCGTCATCTTTTTAGGGAAAAAATCATGACGACTTTTTCATATCTGAAAGTAACGTTCACATGGTCGCCATGATATTCATCCCACATCTTGAGGACTAGTTGACGGATATGATTAGTCGTCAGGTTATGAAAATCTAAATCATCTGAAAGTAACGTTCACACGGTCGCCATGATATTCATCCCAAACCTTGACGACTAGTTGACGGATATGTTAGTCATCGGGTTATAAAAATCTAAATCATGTCGACTAATACTGTCGAAAAATTATTTTACCTGTGTTCCATTTTGTAATCAGTCGTCGGGTATTCAAAACCTAACTTACCGACTAGGTTATGTTCGTCACTTTGATACGATTTCGACTATGATGACTGATTTCAAAACTAATTTATTAATGAATTTTAAACGATAAACAAAAGCCCTAACTTTACCCTTCCACTTCTTCTTCATGTAAACAAAGATAAATCCTAAAAATTAGATTATTTTATTAGGGTAACTGGTATGAAGCAATACTTCATCCATATTTTTGTGATGGTCCGCAATTTACGGACCAAAAATGCATTGTGGGTGAATTTATAGTCCAGATCCCTATAAAGTCTAAATGTTATTTGAGGGTGTCTCTATGGATATTCAATAAGGTCAGTAGATGATCAGATACAGAAAAAGGTTGTCCAATGACCCGATATATATATATTTTACTTTGATTTTTCCCCATTCGGTCACTCAACGATCAGATGCATATATATTTTTTCTTATCTGGTCACTGGTTGATTAGATGATAAATTATTTTTAAACTTTTTTAATATAAATCAAAAATTAAAAAATATATGTGCAGATCGCAGTTTGTGGACGCTTATATACGTTTTCACAGTGAAATAAATCTCCATCAAATTATGATCATCCCTATTTATAGGGATTCTTTTTGATCTCTGGATGTTCTAACATCTATCGTATCATAAGAACTATCCTTAATAAAGTATTTAAAAAGATTAGTTATGAGACAAAACTAATCAAATTAGGAAGGCGGTTGCTTCGTTGGGTTACACCTAGACAAAGAGACCCGTGAAAACAGTGAACCATTTATCTTGTTATAATGTTTTTGTTTCGTCTTCTGAACTAGTAGTTTACTGAATTTTTCAAATTTAATAATAGCATCTCCGATAGTGGGTGCTAAAAAATCCTATATGGAGGTGTTATTCAGACCTTTGTTTACGAAAATTTATACATTTTGTAGAAATATTACTTTTTGGCTTAATCTCCAACAACATAAGGTTTTAACCTTAAGATTTATAAGTTGTTATTACTTACTAATTTCAAAATTAGTAATAATTTTCTTTATTTTTTTATTAGCTAATTTAATTTTAAATAATAACTAAAATAAAAGAATTAGTTAAATTGACGACACTAAGGTTATTCCGAATGTCTAGATAAGACTTCTTTGAAAACCGTTGTATTTAATTTGCCATCCTTCCTATTTTGTAGGACCTACTAGTGAAGATAAATTTATTTCAAATGGAGGTCTAAAATCCTAAGAGTCATGAAAAAATAAAACTTCCACCTACAATTAGAGATGCTTTAATAAGTTTAAACAAATTTAACACAATTTTGCATTCCCATTTTATTGAAACAATTTAGCATGTCTTGTATCATAACAATTACTCCATCATTACATATTCTTCTATCAAATGAACGCCAAAATCCGCATATTTACAACTTCAATTTATATCTTTTAAAATTTATTTATATTACTTAATAAATTTAGATATTGCATATATGTTGTCATAGAAATTAGTCAACTTAACAAAAATAAAGTGTCTAAACATTTGCTCGAAGATTATTTTTTTTGTGAGAAATATACATGTTATGTGATGTGTTGGACTGCTATGTTATAAACGTGTTGGCATGACATACTTTGTTGGATATTTTCAAATATGTTTGCCGCTACGATATTCAGAAAGCCTAATTCAAATTTGAACAGACGCATCTCTTCCCATAAACCACCATTGGTCCTCTTAAAGGTCTCTGTTGGAGATAAAATGCATCTCTTATAGACATAATTCACCCTATAAGTAGTAAATATGTTTTCTCTTTCACACACATCAAACCTCTCTGATTCATAAGCATCACCAGAAACCTAATTTCGTATGTTCTTAGTTGGACCAAGGGGTACAAACCTTGAATCTGATTACATTGTTATATGGTTTCAATGTATCATGAAGGTATTATTTCACATACCCATTGTAATCACCAAATTAATTGGGAGGATCAAAATAATTATGTAATTTTTCTTTAGAGCCTTGAAATCGGAAATACAACATCTGTATTTTATTTTCATCCTTTATTTTAGTGTTATTTCCAACACACTTAACACTTCTAAATATTTGGTTGAAAACTTGATCATCAGAATAACACCACAACATAGCAAGTGAATGACCAGCATTTTCATTTTATCAGCTCTGTTTTCACTTTACACCAAACTATAGTATATGGAACCAACCGCCAGATTCTTTTGCACCATGTCTGTGATGTTCCATTCTTCAAAGCTTGCTTTAATAAAGAAGAACCAAATTTTCCCAAAGACAAATGCAAAACGAAAATCCAAATTTTCATCCTAGTGCATATGTGATACTGTTTACATTTTTAAGTAGTGTTTATATCTCAATTTAGTTCATACGGGTGATAAAATTTGGTATACATTAGGTGACCGTATCATGTACATATTCCCTTTTAATTAATTCTCACAGTTCAAAAAAAAAAAAAAAGTTTTTGGTTTAATTTATTTCTGACTTGTGCCAGCAGGTAATACTAGTCTCGTCTATCACCATGGAAAAAATTTGGCTCTCGGAGAAAGTGATAAACCTTGTAAGTAATAGTTGATGAACTCATTTATATATATTTCTGTTGCAAGCTCCAAAATCACAAATTTTGACGAAAAAAACAAAGCAATTACAACTTAATTTTGGGACACAGATATTCAAAATCCAGGTTTCGTGTTGAGACTTGCAGCATCACTAAAAAAAAATAACAGCAGTATAACAATGTAAAACTCATTAAAGAATTAGCAAAAAAAATTGAATTTCGAAACTTGTTTATCTTGTGGGAGCATTATAGCGCAAGATGACTTGGCTATAATTTTTCTTCTCCTTTACAATTTTCAGATGTTCTTAAAATTTTGGAAGATGGAGATCTGAAGACACTTGGAATGTTAGATTTTGACAGACGATTGAAACATCCCTTTACTGCACATCCAAAAATCGATTCATTTACTGGTAAAGCTTAATCTACTCGTATTTTAATGGAGTACCTAACTACATAATATCTCACGGCTTTCGTTTAATATAAATGTTAATGTTGATTCAAGGCGAGATGTTTACCTTTGGATGTTTCATGCATGATCCAGTGCCAATCACATTAGCAGAGCCTACCATTATGCATGACTTCGCCATTACAAAAAACATAGCAATTTTCATGGATTTGCCTCTAAAATTTCGCCCAAAAGTATACATGTAGTTTTTTGAACTATTGTGGTTTATGAGCGTGGCACCATGGATTTCAAGCTTGGAGCCTGAACAATATAACACTTGCCAGTAACTAAACCTGTTTTCTCTTGAAACATAAGCTAGCATAACACAATTTGCGAAATATTATGAACATCTTTTTTTAA
Organism: Papaver atlanticum; assembly: GCA_023531105.1. NCBI lineage: Eukaryota > Viridiplantae > Streptophyta > Magnoliopsida > Ranunculales > Papaveraceae > Papaver > Papaver atlanticum. The sequence goes on from JAJJMB010006318.1 coordinate 146,435, forward strand.
AAAAAATGCGTATATCCTAGAATTTGATGACGGGAGAACAAATTCTTGCATTTGATGCAACAAAGAATGCCCGCTTTGGTGTACTTCCCCGATATTCAGAGGATGAGCATGATATGATATGGTTCGTACTTCATAATTGTTATATATTTCACAATGGTAAGCCATATTATTTCATTCATTTTTTATATTATCACACAAATATTAATGAGTAGTCAGGACATGCTATAAGTTGGTCAGAATAAGAAAGGGTTGTAACTCCATATGTACTAGTGCCTCCACGACACGCTCATGATAAGCATGCGAATAAGAACGTTGCATATGCCATATATGGAACCGATTAAAAAAATACGTAACCTATGAGAATTCCTTGGATCCATACTCACAAACTGCCAATGGTAAATCCTACTCCGTCCGATTGAAAAAGATAAGCTGGTTTTTATGTACAAATTACACATGAAACCATCGTATCTTTTTTAAACGGAGGGAGTAATTAAGATCCGTACTTGCCAACAATGCATTGCATTTCTGAGCTAATATCTTCCCCATTCATTTCATTAATTCATCAGTTATGTATTATTCGTGGCTAAGCTAATTACTCGAGTTAAAGATGAATTAGCAATTTCGTGTTTCTTGTTCTAATATTTTTTTCCTATAATTAGCCAATGCTTGGGAGGACGGTGATAAAGCAGTTTTGATTACTTTTCGCCTTAAGAATACAGATTCGACGAGCATTGTCTACCGGATTGCAAATCCTTTCGACTACACGAGTGAACTGTAAGGCGTTTAGCTTCGACAATGTATAAAAATTAGCAATTTCCCCCCCTGGTTTTTTCTAACATCTCTTCTTATGCTTACTACCAGGTATGAGATGAGATTCAATATGAAAACTGGTTTAGCTTCACAGAAAAAACTGTCAGTGCCTTATGTAGATCTTCCTCGGGTTAATGATAAATATATCAGAAGGTAATTTTCATGTTCATTTTATCTTGTATGTTTACGTTGGTTCTTGTTTGTTAATGCATCATCTATAATGTAGGAAACAAAGGTTTGTGTATGCAACTACAGTTGGAAAACAGACATGGATTGTCAAATTTGATATGCATGCTGAACCACTACTGGGAAAGAAAAATTTGGAGGTAGGAGGAAATATTAAAGGTATCTATAACTTGGAACCTGGAAACCGTTGCAGTGAAGTTGTTTTTGTTTCTCGTGAGCCAGGAGTAACGTCTGAAGAAGATGACGGATACTTAATATTCTTCTTATGCGATGAGAACACCGGGTAACTTGTCTTCCTCTTTTTTGATTTGTCATCCTTATATACAAAAGTTTCTTTGTCGATGCATATGCTCTCTGGTAGAGCGAAATATTGCATATAAGGATTTGATCCTTACCGCTACTAGAGACTATATAAGACAAGGACAATAGAGAATGTTCTCTCAAGCTTTCAGCCCTTGTCTGACATGCAAATTTTGTCATTCAATTTCACTTAACAAGTAGAAGATACATGTATCTTTTGGCTTGCCAATAAACATGTAACTATGTGGGTTTGGTTTTATCATGACCTTGAGTATACATCCATTCAAGTTTGATACATTGTGAATTACTAGACTCAATTGATGTTGATTTAAAAAAAAAAAAAAAAAAATCCTTTGCCTATCAGCTAACAACAATCGATGGGTGAATTGGTGCAGAAAATCAGTAGTGAATGTAATTGATGCCAAAACAATGTCAATGGATCCAGTTGCGGTTGTTGAGCTTCCCAAAAGGGTTCCCTTCGGATTCCATTCTTTCTTTGTGACAGAGGTCAGTGTTTAGCTCAGGTTGAAATCTTTAATAAATTTTAAATATCTGAATTCAGTGAAGCTGTGGTTAACAAAAATGTTGAACATAAAACTTAATACTGAAATCAATTTAGGAGAGATGGATTTATCAGCTTATGTACAAACTCAATGTGGTGCAAGAACCAGTTGAGAAACTTGTAAAACATCTGATTGTAGTGTTGAGCTGGTGAAGATGGACTTGTTGTTGTGAAGGTGAGAATAATGTTGGGATTAGCTCTTCTATGTGGAGTTTGAGCAGACAAGGTGTTGTGTTCAACTTCTACAGCTCAAACTCCTCTTGTGTCCACTTCAAATTAGAATTCAAAAACCAATCCAAGTTTTCTATTCCTTCAAAAACTCTTAATACCCATTGATCTTCACCGTTCATCACATAACATCAAATTTCTCGACAAAAAGCTAACTTCAAAACCCTTACCAATTCGAACCCAATAGTTCCTTCTTAATTAGTTGCAAACTACTTCTTCAATTCAGACACGTAACTTGAATCTTCCTATCTCAAAAACCTCAAATTTTAATACTTCAATTTTATTATTCTTTCTCAATGTGGGATTTTATTGATTTCAAATATTTGCTTCAAATTCAAATCTTACATAAACCAAGGTTTCCAATCATACTCAAATACTAAAAAAAACAGGATTAAATCTATACCGTCCACCAGCAAAACAAACAATGGCAAGAGCGTCTTCTTCGAATGATTTTCCGGTGATAACTATACTTCTTCATAGACCTTCGCTGATTCTTAAAAAAATCAGTAGCAACAACTCTCATAAAAGTAACATAAACATATATAGTGCAAATTAAACTTCAAACACATCTGAAATATAAATCCACTGCAGAATGTGTGGAAGAAATTAGTTGATGCCAGAACAAATTGTATAGAAAAGGGTTATCAAATCTGATTTTAAAGTTGCAAAAGTTATAGATTTGAACTTTTAGACTGCGAGGGTGTCAGTGAAGCTTAGGTTTTGAAATGGTAATGTAGAAAAAGAATAGTGATATTTTGATTTTGGGTCACATAAAAGTGACCAAAGTTGCGTTTAGGTCACCAATTTTTTTTAAATTAGAGTTTGGGTCACAGGACTGTGGTTGACTGTCTTGACCGTTAGCAAAATCAGTTATATCCATGAATGACCGAATTAACCTTAACCGTAACCTAATTTTACTAATTAAACCAAAGAGACGTCATCATCACGAGAACGGAGAGTCGTCGTCGTCGCCTAAATCCAACCAAATCTTATTGCGATCATGTTTTGATGTTTATAGTTTCAAATTGACAGGTGTAGTGAAAAGCTAGGGTTAGGACAAATATTATAGAAACTAAGAACAATAAAGAAGAGTATCTAAGTCAAGGTATGTTGTTGTTTGCCGTAAATAATGAAGAACACATGGTTGATGCCGACATGTCGTTGAATAGAAATCCCAATTCCAAATTAAAGCAACTAAAAAAGAAGAATCGTTAATTCCAATGAAAAAAAACACAGACCACTTCATGAATTAGCAAAGGAAATTGAAATAGGATAAAACCACAAAATTTCTTAAGAACCTTAATTAGAAGAAATTCCCAAATTAACATTCATGAATTTGATCCATCAATCATCAGAGAATTAGGTTAACATAAACAAATCTAGAACTTATTTCATTGCACTGTAAAGATGAATTTAAACCAATGGGAGTTCATCCATTCACCCTCTTCTTCTTCTGGTTACGCTATTGATACACAGAAAATTCGTTGCTTTCTTCTTGCGCTCCACTTATGTTTCCATTCGGGGTTTTCTAAAAACTTTATCAAAAATTTCCACTAAATTGAATCTGGTATTAATCTAATCCTGATTATAAAAATCTCAACTGATTATCATGGACTACTCCTAATGAATCATGAACAAAACATAAAAATGTAATTGAGAAAACAAATTTACAGATAGAATGGAGAAATGGCTCGTGAAAGAGAGAAAAAAAGAGACAAGAAGACAAGAGTATTTGTTCTCGTGGCTAGATTTTCATTAGATTTTGAAGCAACACGTGCAACTCATGTATTCACTTGCTAACAGTGGTTCACAGGCGTTAAGTAAAAAAAAGAAAAATTAATCTTATAATTCATGACGGTCGTGTGACCCAAACTCTAATTAAAAATATTCGTGACCTAAAAGCAATTCTGATCACTTTTTTTGTGACCCAAAGTCAAAATATTCCAAAAGAATAAGGGATTCAAATTTTTCTTCATGTTCTTCTGTTCTTCTACTTTTGTTTATGGTGAATAATATATAAAAGAAAACAGAAGAAAAATAACTTTGTTGGTGAGCGGAAGAAGATGGAGATGGAGTAACAGCGATCGTAGAGATTAAGATTTGGATAACAATTTTTTTTGGTAAGTGTTTGGAGAATTAGAAGTGGAACTGTGGTGGTGGCAGCGGCCATTGCAGCGGAAGAGCGAGGGGATCGAACCCTCCTGATACCATGATGGGATTCTCACATTATATCAATATCAAACCCTAGAATTATTACATCAAGAGAGACTACTTATAGGACATGCACATGGTGTAAATCCAGTGTCAACCTATATTCACTTACATATCCTAATAGCTATGTTTTATTGAATGCACATGGAGTTTGCTAGAGATAGATCGAATTCTAATTTACTGTGACGGTGCTCCACAATGAAATCTGAAAATGATGCAAATGGTTTTATTCCAAGTTGTGTGGATTCAGGATAGTAACCTGAAGTTCATGCTACATTAGAATGGGTGATAAGTAAAAAATATGAGGTATTTTGTTAGAAGCTTTGGTTCGAAATCTGTCATTTTGGACTTTTCAGGTGGCAAGTTACTATGGTATGTGATTGCTAGGTGAACTTATATATGCAAATACGGTTTAAACATAGTTATAGAGAAACCAACTACTCAGCTGATAGGTTAGCTAATTTATAATCCTAGTTAGACTACTTTTCCAACTAGGATTGAGGTTTCTTATCTTGAGTTTCAATTGGGAATAGTTATCACCCTTATTTGTTACTGGTTTTAGATTATGTTTGGCTTAGGTTTTCTTCAGGTATGTTGAAGCTTACCCTTTTATAAGTTCTTGTGGACCTGTAGTTTTGATTAAAAAGAAAACCTTATGATTTTGCAGTTTGGTTCCGAAATGGATACCTTTAACTGAAAATCACATTGTGTCTCTCTCCTTTCTGAACTAGACGTGGGTATAGTGAGCGTCTGAATTCAGAGCGTCTGAGAGGGGCAATGATATAAAGTCCGCCAGACGAAACGGTTAATATAAGTGGGCTTGATATTAGGCGTTCATTATAAGTGCGCTTGATATCTATAGTATAATCCCCACTTGGCCGGACGAACTTAATACATCCGCTTAACCATTGGACGTTAATTTCATCAACGACATCTCATATTAGGCGTGCACTATAACCACGCCCCAAACCGTGCGTCCACAATTCGTACGCCCCACACGGAGCGGGCACTATAACCACGCCTAAACTTCATACGTTCATTATATATACTTCCGCTCACTATCAGACATTCATTACAATTCTGCTAGACTAAATTTTAGTTTTCTACCACTGCGCTTCACCCAAAAAAAAACAAAATTTTTTTTTTTACATTTGGTCTGGTATTTGGTCTTGAGTCCCGTTCATGATTGTGGATATTCTGAATGTATCAAAACAAAACAAAACCAAACAAAAGTACGTTGATTGGGTAGACTAGCACGGTTACCTGTTCAACTAATAATACGTTGTTGGAGCTGAGTTTGTTGGGCTTCAAGCTAGATTCCTGTAATACTCTTTATCCAATATTAGGGGAAGAAAAAAGTTATGCTGGGCAGCCACCGGACAGTTTTTACACATGTAACCCAGCCCATCCCGGGTATAATCGAGATAAACGAGAAAAAAAGAGATGAAACTTTACCATTTCCTTTTCCATCCCACCGAGCTGCTCCCCGTATAAACCCTATATGCATCTATCTCCCTTGGTAAGTATCGCCCTGATTTCCAGTTATGTTCTTATTTATCAGTCTATCAGATCTGTGATTCGTGGGTCGATTTTGATTTTGTGTTAAATTATTATTTATTTGGAGTTTGTTACCGATTTGATATTGTTAGAGAGGTGATAATGGGTAACAAGGCTAAGAGGTATGGCAGGAGATTACTTAAACTGAATCTAGCTATTAGAAGTTTTTACGGGAAAAAACGGAAGAGACATGAGAGTAATGATACCAGAAAGAGTAATAAGTGTAGTAGTAGTGGCAAATCAGAACTTGATATTGGTAGTAATAGTAGCAGCAGCAAAAGGGCGGAGGAACATGAAATCATTGAACAGAGTAAGAATAAGAAGATGAAGTGTAGTGACGACAAGGTTAGGGACAGCAGCAGTAGTATTTTCGATCACTATGGAATATTGCTTGAGATATTGAGCTGGCTCCCAATCAAATCACTCATGCGTTTCAAGTGTGTTAGCAAACATTGGCAGTTCTCAATTTGCCAAGATCAAGGTTTGATTGATTTACACTTCACTCGGTCAAAGCAACATTGTCCGAGTTATATCAAGGTTGATCTCTCTAAAAGAAACGGGTATGTGGGAATGAGGGACTATAAGTATAAACAGTCTGTTTTGCTAGGCAATTTGTTTGAAAGTGGAACATTGCGAGCCATAAGAACTACTGTTACCAGATTAGAGCAAGAGTCATTTTGTTATACTGAGATTCTAAATCCTGTTAATGGTTTGATTTGTTTTGTTAACCGTCGTTTAGCTGTTGTTTGCATACTGAATCCGAGTACTAGAGAATCAACACCATGGATAGCTTCGTCACTTCGTCAAAACGAAAAGTACAATTTCATTGCAGATTATTCTTGTGGTGTATGGTTACCTACCTATTTCCTTGGATTTGATCCAGCCACCAAACAACACAAAGTTCTATGCACTTGGAGGGTACGTGGGCCGGTGACACGCAATTCTAACGTCGTAACTATAGGTAAAGACATACAGTGGGCTGACTTTTGTGAGGTCTTGACCGTAGGAGAGAACACTTGGAGATACATTGACGAGAAGGTGCCATTTTCATATACTGTAAAATTTTCAGTTTACGCAAATGGTTATATCTATTGGGGTAAGCAATCCATTGGGATCCCGGAAATATTAAATGCATTTGATGTTGGACAAGAGAAATTCAAAGTGATTCAGGTTCCTCAAGAAATCAGAGACAAATGTAAGAATCCACCAGGAGGCGATACGTTTGGTCCTTTCGATAGTTTAACAGACGTGGGTGGGCATATAGCTTTACTTCAGAGATGGTCTGATAAGGTTGTAAAGCTATGGATTTGTGGTGATGATACTTCGACTGGCAGCTACAGCAAGTGGACTGAAATTACCATGAAGTAACCTTTTAATTGGGGGGGAAGGCAGGGTAGATACCCTTACTTCCATGGTGTTGCAGGAGAAGACCGGATTATTATAGAATCCTACCCAACTGTGACTAGAGATATAATGAAAGTCTCTCTATATTCTTATGATTGGAAAGAGAAGACATCAACAAAAAAGGCTAAAAGTGGTGTGGTTACTGAATTGGTTTCTGCTTCCTTATTTTCCAAATTAGCTTCTGCTTCCTTATTTAGATCTTTTGCGGCAAGCCTTTGGCCCGTTCGGAAGTGCCGATTCAGACACAACCAAGAAGTGAGTAATTTTCTTATTATGTGTGTTTTTGTTCTCCTCTTGTCAGTCATTAAATATTAATTTCTTAAATGTGCTTGATATATGGTGAATTTTTGCATGCTGCAAATACAAAGATTGCCTCAAGTTTGTACAGATTACTGTTCAGTTCGTTGCAGTATGTAGAGTTGACTTTTGAGAGGTAAAGGAGTTCTAGAAGCGTGAATTAAACTGAAGTGGTGAAAAATCAGTTGTCCTTTTTCGCAGGCAGTAGCGAAACCATGTATGTGGTCCTTAGTTACTAGTAATATGTTTGGTTGATGGTGTTTTGGATAATGAGTCTAGTAATTGTCATACAGTGAATATTGTTATCTGAGTTGCGATTCCCTTTCTCATTTTTTCGCATAGAGTAGGTTTTCTTGTTACTAATTCACGAGCAACTAGAGGAACTATAGGAAAGATGAATTAGAGAGAAAAGGACACACGATATAAGGGCAATGTTCTGTGAATGAAACTCCATGTGCATTTTGATAAACATGATATTTGCAGTTAGTGGCGTACAATGTGGATAAAGACCTCTTTTATTTTATATCAAATAGAATTACAATGTGATCCGATTTTTGTAAAAATAAAATAAAAACCCTTTGCCTATGAGCTAACAAACATTGATGATGTTAATTGGTGCAGATAATTAATAGTGAATGTAATTGATGCCAAAACAATGTCAGTGGATCCAGTTGCTGTTGTTGAGCTTCCAGAAACGCTTCCCTTCGGATTCCATTGTATTTCTTTGTGACAGAGGTCAGTCTTTAATAAGCTCAGGTTGAAAATCTTTAATAAGCTTTTAGTGTGTGAATTCAGATGATTATGAACTTTGGGGGGGAAATCTAATTTTATTCTAGGCGTCATGAATATTTTTTGTCAAAACATGAAATTTTTTGTTAATTTTACTCTATCAACGGATTTTACCCCATTTTTCACCTGCATATGGTTAATTTGGTTTGGGATTGAATTTACAGGAGCAACTCCAAGCGCAAACAAAGTTTTGAGCACCGGAATGCTCCAGACCTTTGGGGATATTGATCTTAGAGGCACTTGATTTGTAAGCAGACATCGGCTTGAATTTGGGTCAGGCAACTCCAAGAAATTTTGAGGTGTTGTTAGTTTAGACCGATTCTCGAGGGATATATTTAAAAGTACATCCTGGAAACATTAAGATAAACTATGATAGTGCAATATTTCGAAAAGGTTGTAATGTTAATAGATTGATTCAGTAATCTAACATGGGTGCACAAAGTCGCGCTCAAACTCTGTAACGAACAATTATCCGACCGGGATACTAAATTACTCGAATTATAGACTTTATAGTAAGAGCATGTATAGGGTGATAAAACCCGTGTTGGAATCATGAGTACTGTATTGAGAAATGTACTTCAGAAAAATCAGATGGCCAAGGTTGTCTTCATTTACCCATAGTAGGTAAACAAAGACAACTGACTCCGCCTGTCTTTAACTAATATTTTTGTTTGCACCGTGGCACATTGGAGACAACCAAAAACTATTGTCGTGATTTTTATATCAGCACTTGTTACATGAATTCTTTAAGAACATTTTAACTTGGTGGTTGAAGAAAAGTGAGACTTGGTGGTTGAAGAAAAGTGAAAAGCAAGAGAAACTTATACAGGGAATGACGGGAAACGATGAAGAGAGCAATAGGATACTGATCCAGTTTGCGAAGAACTGGTTAGAAAGTGTAGCTACGGGTCAAAAAGGTCGCGAGATGGAACGTCAAGCTGTTCAGAATCTCTACTCTATTCATGTCCAGAAAGGCTTAATTCAGTGCAATTTCATAGTACCTGATAATTAGACCCAAAACTGTATAATAACTTAATCAGTGCAATGTTCTAGACTGAATTGGTTGTGGTATTTTTTTGATATACTTATGTAGGATGGAGATGGGAATTGGCATGTAGGAGCAATTGCACCCCTTACTGACCATGTTGGTGCTTCCGTTGTACATACCACACATGCAGATATCCATGTTTCTGTTGATTTCAATATTTCTTATTTTCAACTGTTAAAGTTCAGGTATGTACCTAAAGGAAGAAGTAGAGATTGAGGCTAAAGTGCTGGCACATAAAGGAAATCTATCTTCTGTGATGGTGGTGATTAAAAAGAAATAAAATGGTGATTTGGTTGCTATAGGTAAACAATGGATGTCTACATTTGATATCAATCTTAAAAGTAAGATGTAATTTGTGCAAAACCTCTTTTTTATCGATCATTAGGCCGACCCGAGCGAAGCGAGAGAGGACTTTATATATGGTGATTTTGTGTCAATGTGGCACGTGATTTTTTTCCCAAATTGAAGTAAAAAGATTGGATTTTGTTTGGTGTTGGTAACCAAAATTTGGTGTCCCATTTAAAATGACGCGACCGCCCCTCCCTTTTAGTCCAATTACTATACAGTAAAACTTCAATAAATTAATAATGTTGGGACTGCCAAATTCTATCAATTTAGTTATTAAATTTAGCGAAGTATTAATTTATCGATAAATTAATAAGTTATTAAATTATCGAAACATTCTAAATTAAAGTTTCAAAAATAAAATAAAATAAAATATTTAAGTTAAACTTAAAGATTTTCCATAACAACAAATATATTGAAGGTTATGAAACGGGAAAATTAAGTCCTGAAAAAATCAATGTCCTTAAGGCAATTAATATTGCAGTTTCGTCATGGATAACAAATGTTCAACAAAATTCAATTGCAAATTGTTTCCAACATTGTAAACTTCAGTCACAAAAAAGTGAAGATGTACCCATCGTTGAAGATGAAGGTATTAATGAACTTGGATTGATAACAAAGGAGTTGAACTACCGTAATTAATCAAATAAATGTCGACGAAGAAATTATTGCAAGTGTTATATCAAATCCCCACGAAGATGATAGTTGCGTTGTGGAGCCAGTTTCTTGTAAAAAATAAATTTTATCCATAGTAAAGCTAAATGATTTCCTCCTACAATTTGAAAAAAGGCACTTCTGAACTCCTCAAGGGACTACAAAATATCAGAGATAAAGTCCAATGTTGCATAAATATGAACAAGAAACAAACAATTTTGGAATCTTATTTTAGTAAGGTAGTGTTATTATAGTTGGGCCGACCGACCGGAGGGCCCGAAAGGGGAGCCCCTTTTATGACCATTTTTTTGTAAATTGAAACCTCACATAAATTTGCAATTTCATAAAAAGATTTTGGTAGTGTGCACTTGATAATAAAAAAATATTCCTCCTTTTTATTCCAATTACTATAACTCCTTATGTATCATATTCTTTAGGGTATAATTAGCAACCAAACTTTAATATAACATATTTAAAAATCCGTGCCTTGGAATTTCACAAATTTTATCTCGTTGGAAAGGTAATAAAAAAATATACGCAATGAGTATAAACAACAATATCAAATTTAGACTTTTTACGAAAAATTTGGAGGTATCTACCATTTTAGGCACAATTTTAAAAAATTAAATGTATATCCATTATGCAAACCACCACAAAGGATACATAATATATTATGTAGCCATATTTTGGTTTATGCATGTAACTAATCTGGTACCCTAGTAGCAATCTTGAAAAATATCTCGTTGGAAAGGTACCTTAGTTCTAATGTAGTTAATATCTCGTTGGCAACGGTATTCTAGTTGGGCCAACCGACCGGAGGGCCTGAAGGGAGGGAGTCCCTTTTATGACCACTTTTTTGTAAAATGAAACCTCACACAAATTTGCAATTTGATAAAAAGATTTTGGTAGTGTGCACTTGATAATACCAAAATATCCCTCCCTTTTAGTGCAATTACTATAACTCCTTATGTATCCTATTCTTTTAGGGGTATATAATTGATAACCAAACTTTAATATAACATATCTAAAAATCCATGTCTTGGAATTTTACAAATTTTATATCGTTGGAAAGGTTTTAAAAAAATCTACGCAATGAGTACAAACAACAATATCAAATTTAAAGTTTTTACGAAAAAATCGGAGGTGTTTATCATTTTAGGCAATATTTTAGAAAACTAAATTTATATCCATTATGCAAACCACCACAAAGGATACATAATTCTTTATATAGCCATATTTTGGTTTATGCATCAATTAATTTTCTGTTTCAGGAAAAGTGATATTTTCACATTCCGTTTTAGAAAAAGTGATGCTTTCATTCTGTTTCAGGAAAAGTGATACTTTCACTTTTTCAATTTGGCCTATTTTTAGACAAAAATAAAATTATGAAAGTATCTCTTTTTCTGAAACGGGGGTAATATATGCTTAAAAATATCAATCCAAACAAAAAAAAAGATGCATAACGAATTATGGAGCCACCACAAATAATTTGGTTCATGCATCTACTAATTTGGTTATGCAACCACTAAAACGATGTATATACCTCAAAAATAACATTTCGACAAAAAAAAGATATATAACGCGCTATACAATCAGGGGTGTTTCGTTTTTCTTCGGTCGGCCCACCCCACCGTGGCAACGGTGTTCTAGTTTAATACACTGGCCCAAGTCGGGACCGACAAAAAATATTATTTTAGTAAAGTTATTAATTTATCGCAGATTAATTTATCGAAGTTCTACTGTAACTCCTTAAGAATCCTATTTTTTCAGGGGTATAATTGGAAAGCAAACTAGAATATAACATATCTAAAAATCCATGCCTTAGAATTTTACAAATTTTATCGCGTTGAAAAGCTTTCAAAGAAATCTACGCAATGAGTACAAACAACAATATCAAATTTAGAGTTTTTACGAAAAATTCGGAGGTGTTTATCCTTTTAGGCACAATTTTTGAAAATTGAATGCATAGTCATTATGCAAACCACCACTAAGGATGCATAACACATTATGCATCCATATTTTGGTTTATGCATCAACTAATTTTCCGTTGCAACTAATAAAACGAAGTGCTCCCTCCGTTTCAGGAAAAGTGATATTTCCATTTTAGGCACAATTTTCGAAAACTGATTGCATAGCCATTATATAAAATTTAGCTTTGCGCCAATTTTTTCGGTCGGCCGTCCCACCGTGGCAGCGGTCATCTAGTTCTAATGTAGTTAATATCTCATTGCCTCCCTTTGGAATAAATTGCTCAAGAGCTGCACTATTTTTCCTTCTTGTTATGGTTATAGGTGTTTATTTTTATTTTCTTACTAGTAGTTCTTTCTAGTAAGGATGGGATACAATAACAGCCATGACAATGTCACACAACTGTAATTGCGGCATTGCTAATGAAGAATATAGAATCCCAGACCAGAACTTCTAGTTTTCCAGTTAAAGATCAAGATACGGTTTCGCAACTTCAGTGACATCATATGGATCTGATTAGTGAGTGTCTTCAGCTGTTTCCTCCCATAAAGTTTCAGGATGTGTTAGTTGCAACATCACGGGATTATAAATATGGCTTGTTGCAGCTTGTGCTACAATGACGGAGCTCTTGTTGCAAAGAAATAAGGTAGTACTGTTTGAAAACGAGTAGTGCAGTTAGTGGAAGGGGGCTTTAGAATGAAGAGCAACATGTGGAACTAGAAATATGAATTGCAGGTGTTAAGCTTCTTAAAAATTAGTGCTGGAAAGGTGGTATGTATTGATCTCTGTACCTTGGTGACTATTATTATAGAGGCGGAATTCAAAATAATAATAGATGAAAACTAGAAAACAGAACACACTAGAAACCAGATTCGAAGAAAATATCTTCTCTAAATTATGAACAAGAAAACTATTACAATTCTCTCTTTGTTACGCTCACAATCTCTCTAGGTAAATAACCTTAAACTATTTGCTAAGCTTGCTTTTACAATAATTAATTGTCTCACAAGCATCTCTCTAGTCTAGTTTGTATCACAAACCATACTATCTAGATCTAGGTGTGTGTCTGTATCACAAACCACACTCTAGATGTCTTAGTTATGAGCTAAACATCTCTATTTATAGCTTTAACGGTTTCCCAAACCTTATAGGAATTTATTTCCTTATCTAGGTATATTTCCTTATCAAGGAATAATAGCTTGTCTAGGAAGTATTTTCTTATCTTGGTATACTTCCTTACTTTGGTTTGGTTTCCCAAACCTCTTAGGAATCTATTTTCCTTCTATAGGAATACTGCCTTAAATCAGTAATCCCTCCTAAATTACAATTATATCCTCAATCCGTCTTGAGGATCACTAGTTCCTGGGGAGAGGAAGATACACATGTATCAAAAGGTGAAGACTGTGCTAGCTAATGAATGCAGATAGAGTTTGCCAGAGATAAGTCGGATTCTATTTTACTGTGACGGTGTAAGGGAATCTTGAGATTACTGCATTGTGGTTTTATGTGCAGGAATCGTTTATGTCAAGTTGTTGTTGCAGTCTCTGGTCACTGGTGGAATTGGAAGAGTAACCAACTATCTGATTGAATTCCATGCTAAGATATATGCACTAGAATGGGCGATATAAGTAAAAAAAAAAAACGAGGTATTTTGTAATAAGCTTTGATCCAAAATCTTTAACTTTAGACTTTATAAATGTTAACTACCTTGGTTTGCGATCGCTACAGGGACTCGTATATATAACAGGCTAACAACCTAGCTCCATAAGGTATATACATAGTTATAGAGAACCCAATTTCTCAGCTAATAGTTTAGCTAAGTAGGTTTTCAATTGAATAGAAGCGAGAGTGTAGAGGAAAGAATATAGTGTTAGACTAGTTTCCTAAGTAGGATTGAAATGAAAGAGGTTTCTCATTTTCGATTTCAACTGTAAATAGTTTAGCTTATGGTTGGCTTGGCTTTGCTTCAGGTATGTTGAAGCTTGCTCTTTTGTAAGTTCTTGTGGACCTGCAAAGAAAACTTTTAATTTTGCAGTTTGGTTCCGAAACAGATACCTATAACTGAAAATCAGATTGTGTCTCTCGCGTTTATTAAGATAACCTTTTAATTTTACAAGCTTCCCTCAACTAGAAGCGCTTCGTCAGCACATCAAACGTGAATGGAATCGTTTATAGAGTCTCTAGAATACCAAATTTGAAGGACGAACTTATAACTAACGTGTGAAATGGGACGAGAATATTATCATCGCGTCAATTTGAATGTTTAATTAAATGTTTTAGATCATTGATGCCTCGTTATGTATTTAATCTCTTGGATTAATAAATAGCTTAATTTTAGAGCGCTACAAGTTAACAGACTCTGTTCTGTGTGTGATTGATCATAAATGGATTCAAGTTTGTGTTGTGCAGGTACAAAAGAAGGCAATTGAAGATTTGAATACAAGAAGGTTTTTATTATTGGTTTTCGTATCTCGTGATCTGTGCACACATCTTGATCGGCTGCGATCCGACTAAGATATGATTTATCTTTGATAGATTTGATCATATAGTCATTTAGATCGGCAACTATCATTTGGTGGTATTCTTCAGTACCCGAATCTGATAGTTGTGAATCTAGATCTTATTATTTTCGGATTTGGATTGATCTTACCCGACAAAGGAGTTTACTAGTTTAAAACAGAAAAGCCTTTGTCACAAACTCAACGAATCTTTTCTAAAAGATTATTCGAGTAGTTACCAAACAGGTTTGTTCCTTTGTTGTTTGGAAGACGATCAAAAGTAGTTGGGTGCTTAAGACTTTACATCGGTAAAACAACTCAAGATAGTGATTTCTGTCTTGGGATTCATGTGCGTTGGCCAGGCGGTTATAGGCGCAGGGATACTGAGGGAACTAAGTAACTAGGGGTAGATTACTTGGTCTCAACTATACGAAGTTGGCTTTGTTCTTTGTATAGCGGCTTAATTATGAGAGTATTCAAAACTGGACTAGGTCCCGGAGTTTTTTTGCATTTGCGGTTTCCTCATTAATTAACAAAATCTTGATGTGTCATTTACTTTACTTCCGCATTTTAATTGTTTATTATAATAAAATAAATAACTCTTGTACGTTAATCCTAATCACTTGATATTGATCCTATAGTAAATCGGATTCGGGCCATAACTATTATCAAGTGAATATCTTGAAGTTGTATTGTCTCGACTTTGCGTATGGACGATCACTTAAGATATCGGACTTCTAGGTTGAAACAAAAATGTTGTGGTGTATTTGGGTACCCTAGTCATTTCAGAAGTTTTTGTTGTTTTCTTCTTCTATTTTTTTGCCACTATAGCTTAATAAAATTTCAAAATTGGTCGAACAAAAAAATTAATATAACAAAGAGATAATGTTGACGAAATCGATCCGAGAGTTGACTAGCAAACTTATTCACGATCACGTGGTAGGACCCAATATCCCAATGGAACGAATCACTCAAATGTGACAACATGGTATAATATGATTAACGCATGTATGCATATGTTCCACAAATTTTGGAAATTTAGTCCGCAATACTCATAGCATTAACAAGCTTGCATAGCTTTTTGTAGTAAGATAAACGGGAGATGTAACAAATTTTTAAATTAATCTAACACTCCTAATAAAATAATAGACAATTGAGTTACAAAAGTTATATAAGCATTACCCTTTCAGGACCTTTTATAGGTACCAATATAATATTCTCATTTCTCATACATTTGATCATCTCCATAATACTTATTTTCTCGTTTTTCCCATGATAATTTTAGATTGGCATGCCTCGGTCGCTATAGTGTTATGAAGACTGGCATCCCAACCGATAACATTTAATTAATTTTTCAAGTCATCAACAAATTTTGGAGATCTATCTTCAATGAATTGGAGCCGGGAAACATGAAATCCTAATATTTCTCTAGCGTCCGAAAAAGTGGATGTTCTAGAATATTGGTTGGAAAGTGGAGATAGTCTTTTAGGAGACTCTTTAATACTTGTTAAGCTTTCATCATTAGTAACTAAACAATCATGTGGGTTATTAAATAATCGGCAAAAAAAGAAGAGAACATGTATAAGTAACAAAGATATACAACATACAAACTAACCATACAAAATCCTAAACTGAAGCAATATAAAAATATTGTTACAAAGTTTCTAATTATCAACAGTAAATACTAAACATTAAAAAAATAAAAGGAAAAAAGGTTGGTCATTAGTGCAAAGAGTACATGAATTATTGGTGATTCATTGGCTTGTTATAGGAAAAAATCACAAGTGCTTAATAATGTAACACTGGCACTATTTTAATAAACCAATTTCTTCGATAATGAGTTTCACAATATCATAAAGTTCGTGATGAAAACTTGCATATTCTGAGTACAACGTGAGGTAGATTCAAATTCAATTTGCAACCCAAATTAGAAAGAAGTTTTCACCTAAGATTGTTTCATCAAAGGGAAACAATTGAAGCTTAGAATTTGGTATGACCAACATATACTTATGTCGAGCATCAATGTCCAACAAATATATTTAGCTTCTTCACCCCCACCTAATTTTTTTAATTTTTATAACCGAGTTGTATAATTAATTTTCAAATACTAGGTTAATCTAATAAGGTATGGTTTATAAGAAGGTTATGATCATTGAGTTATGGAACTAACCGATTTTATTTGTGCTTCCCAAATGGTAAAGACAGTTGATGCTCTTTTGAATGAGGTATTCCCCTACCTTACCTTCTTATTCGAGTTTATTGATTCTAAGTATTTCTCTCTAGCAACAAGAAAATAAAAATATGTTATATCCATAATCTTCTCATTAGCAATGTAACCCAACTTCAACCCATTCCCCACAAACGATCTTTTAAGCCTTTTCTATGACCAGATTGTGGTGGGCTTCATGGGATAACCGTACTAAGTTAAACTATTCCAACGTTTATAATTTTATCACTTTCCCCACGATAACTTGTAGATTGTTAAGAGATCATTATAGTGTTACGAATATTGACATCTTAACGGATAATAATTAGTTAATCTTTTGAAATCATCGACAAATTTTTTGAATTCCAAATTTCAAGAGTTGAAACCGTGTTACTGAATGTGTTACTGAATGAAATTATAATTAATAAGAACTTCATCCATAAGACACGTGAAATTCAAACATTCGTTTCTCTTGTGTCCAAAAAAGTACATGTTATAGAAGATTGACAATAAGTAGACTAAAATTTTGAACTCTTAAAGTTAGTCAACAAATACAAATGAATCCGAAAGAGTGATCAAGGCAAAGCAATACTAAGAGCCTCAGATGATATCCATGAAATTCAAACTTAGATTAAAAATGGAAATAAAGATAAAAAGTCAAAATATATTAAATTATAAAATAGAGAAAAGTTTTTTTTTACACATGAAAATCTAGAAACTACCACCAATAAAATATACAATGCATATGTAACTAAATTTATCCCAAGGAAAACTGATGTTGAAGATTTCATCTTAATCTTTTTCTCCAAAACGGCCACTAACACCTCTTTTTCCTTCTCCTTTTGCTGGTGTTACCATTGAATTAACACTGAACCATAGGAACTTCTTCTCTAAGTCCAAGCTTAAACTTTTCCATGATCAAGTTTTTACAGAGCTACCACAATCACCTCACTTTAATCACCCCCATCGATTATCCTCAAACTAGATAAACAAGACGAGTAAAAAAGATAAAAATTAGTAGATTAATTCGAAATGTTTGGTGTACATCCAAAGACTTATCGAATAACTTAACTTACCTTCTGCATAAGAGAATCCCTGACCCACATAATTTCGCTCATCCCCAGTAGCAGAGAAAATCATTTTCTTATCAATTGTGTAAACTTTGCGCACATCTGTAAAAAAACAAAAATACAGTGAGATGTGTAAAAGCACACGACAGTTGACAAGATATAGTTAGACCTTATGCCAATTCTTCCAAAAGAAATGCAGTTATGCTACAGATATTTGTGTATATGTGTTTACCATATTAGAAAATGCATTCAGGATATTTGAGATGTTGAGGATCAATTACCATTGAATGTGATTGTTTCTCACACTCTCTGAAAGTGTGAGGAAGTTATATGGTATCATCTTTAGATTAGGTTCCATCCCATTTCATATTTTTTTCCTACTTTTGTTTTACCTCTATTTCTAATCTTTTATAAGGAAATCTTTTCTCCACCCTAATGTGTTCTACTGAAAATTATACCCCAATGGGTTCTACTAATGGTTTTGTTATTGCTTTATCATCCAATTTTCATCATTTGATCAATACAGAACTTACACGGTAGCTGTAAAAGCAAAAATTAAATAAAAATAAAGAACAAATCGTTTTTTTTTTAATAAAATAAAACTTACCGACGAAATCTAGTTTTATTAACTTAGACCACAATGCTATCTTCATAATTATCATCAAGCTCATATCTTCTGGGTTTTATTGAAACGCTATCAACACCCATAACAACGCCATCTGTGGGAACTAACCCAACAAGGGTTGTCCCGCGAAACATTTCTTCTTCAACTCAATTTAGGGTCTCGGTATATTGATAAGACGACGAAGAAGAAGTTGTTTCTAAACCCTAACTAGTAAGTGATTCCCCTCTTGACTCCCAATTTGTTTTGAAGTCTTTCTCTTTTTTCTCTCTTCCTGAACTGAAATTGGAAGTGTTTTTTTTTTTTTTGGTTGCGGAAGAAAAGAAAATAAGAATATTTGACCCTACTTCGCATCGCCTCTCGGATCTGTTCAGACTTGAATTCAGTGTGAGTCAACTCGAGTCTTAACAATCCGATTGTTTTTTTTTCCTAATAATTCTAGATTGACCGCCGGATTTCCCGAGAGAAATCTCGTGGCCTACGTGGATTGTTGATGTGGCTTAAATACGTATTTATTTTTATAATTTTTAACCTCTCTCTTTCTTTGTTCTTCAATCTATTTTTCTTCTTTATAATCATGATTTTAAAAAACTTTCTACTTCAAATCCAAAAATCCTCACTCAGACACCAAACAATAATAATCGATAGGGAGAGACATAATTTAATTTCTAATACTAGTTTTTCAAGACCTAAATATCTAATGATTCAGTAGTGAAAGAGATAGTTTCTTTCATTTTTCTTCAAAGTTCAAACCCAGAAATCCATTACCTGTAATCTTTACCGCAGGGGTGAGATGAAGAATCGCAAATATACCCACTTAAACCATGTTTTTACAAGAACAAACAAGGTTTTGAAAAGAGAAAAAACCAATAGTTTAGAAAATAAAAAATAATTCTCAATATCAATCTTAGTCTAGGGTTTTTCAACTCTTTCTCCATCCCCAAATCAGTTTAGATCATTCAAACCAAAATTAAAAATTAATTCTCAATATATAAACAGGGTTTTGATTAACGTCTTTTTTAATAGAAATATGCATATGATTATAATTCTGATTATGATATTTTGATAGAGCATGAAAAAAAAATTATTTAGAGTTTTAATTAAACAACTTAATTTTCGACCCACATAGAACTTCTGTAGATCTGAATAGGAAAAAAGAGAAAACGGTTAAAGAAGAAGAGGCATAGACCGGGAACCAATGGAGAGAATAAAGATAATAAAATATAAACAGTTATGCTACGTCACTAATCCACGTAGGCCAGGATTTTCGGCGGTAGTTTTCACGGTTGGTGTAGAATCACCCTTTTTGGGAAAATAATTGTTTGGTCCATATATATCTGGGCCCACATCTATTTGGTCCTATGGAAAAACGTGTTTTCCATCTAGTCTATAATTTTTTGAAAATATAAAATGGAAAAGAATACCCTCCCATAACTGTTACCGCCATAAACACAATCACTTACCAAAAGAGCGTAAATTCTTCTCTCTCCCTTTTCAGTCTCTTCATTTTTCCCTTTGCAAATACTGTCTCTCTCTATCATCTTCGTCTCCTGTCTTCATCTTCTGTTAATCTGCAAAACTAAAAACGAACATATCAAAAAACAAATCGAAACCAAAATCAATCATCAATCGAAATCAAGACAATCATCAAATCCAAAAATGAAAACAGATCAAAAAAACATCGACCAACAAAAAACCGAGAAATTAAAAAAAAAAAAAAACCCTAAAATGAAGAGATCGAAGAAGAAAACAGCTGAACAATCGATAATTGAAGAACAAAACAATCAATTAGTTGTAGTTGAAGAAGTTGAAGAAAAAACAGTTTCAAAAAAATCAAAGAAAGCAGCAAAAGGTACGATAAAAAACCCTAATTCGAAGTACTAGATGTTGATTTTTGATATTGAATGTTCCCCTGAATGCATATTCATCATGTTTTTTTTGCTGTTTTTGCATGTTGATTCAGTTATATTTAGTTATGGGTAGGGTATATCTTGTCGGAGGTACAGAATAGAATGAAGTATAAAAAGTTGTAGATCTATTTGATGTTTGATGTTTGCTACAGTTCATTCTATTTGATGTTTGATGAAGTCTAAGTCCTTGTTTGATGAACTTCACTCTTCTTTGAGATTTCAGGCGAGAGAATGAAGTCTAGAAAAATTGTAGATCTAAATGTTACAATTCATTCTATAGCTAGTATGAACTTCAATGTTCTTTGGGGGTTCAAGTGGGAGAATGAAATCTAGAAAAATTATAGATCCAGATGCTACAGTTCATTCTATAGAATGAGGTCTTGGAAAATTATAGAATGAAGTTCATTCTTATTTTAGAGTTCAATGAAGATAATGAAGTCCTCAAGTGTTGGTCCTTCTTTTCTATATAAATAGTTCATTTTATTGAATGAACTCCGAACTACTTTCATCTTTGAGAGTTAATTCAATAGACTGAACTAAGTATTGGTCATTCTCAAGCTACACTTTATCTTTTTTTATCAGCTCATATTTATGAAGTGACCATTAATTACTTTTTTTTAGTGTAGAAAATAAGATAAAGTGTAGCTTTGCTGCACTTTTTTCACTTACTGATAAAATTAAAGCACTAGAAAAACAAGAGGCTTTGAATGAAGACCAGAAAAATGCTTTGTATAGTAGTCCATTGGGAAATGTAATGAAAGTATTTTTAGAAGACAAAATTGTTGCTGCTGAATGGAATAAAACAAATGATGTACGAATTCTTAGTAATGCACACCAGTTTATTCGTGAGATAAATGATGATACCTTCGTTTTCAGATTAGGGGAGGAAACATATGTTCAAAGATCCTCATCTGAAGAGTTGTCACTTGTGGAAGATTCTACAAAACCTACAAAAAATTTCCCCCCAATAAGAAAGAATCTGATATAAGAAACAAATATTTGAAAGAAAAAATCATTGAGTTGATCAAGAATAAAAAGTCTAATGAAGATCTTGTAACCATGTTTGAACTATTTATCTTGTCAACAGTTTTTCTTACTACAGGTGATGGAGGTTCGATCCACACCAAGTACCTAGGTGTCCTAGAGTCAGTAGGTAGAGTATCTTTGCCACATCTCATACACAGACATTTGATGGAAAGCTTGAGAAGAGGTTCTACTGAAGGATGTTACCTTTACTTGTTGGCGAGA
This sequence comes from Papaver atlanticum, assembly GCA_023531105.1. NCBI lineage: Eukaryota > Viridiplantae > Streptophyta > Magnoliopsida > Ranunculales > Papaveraceae > Papaver > Papaver atlanticum. The sequence continues at coordinate 168,348 of JAJJMB010006318.1, forward strand.
TGAAAAATTGTTAGATAATTTTTCATAATTGTTTAGTGGTTCATTTGTATATTTTCTTGTTTTTATTTGTTGCTGATAACCGACCAGTATAATTCTTCTTTTTACATCTTTGGTTTGCTGAGCATTCAACAGAATAACACCTAGGTGGAAGGTGCAGAAAATAGTAGAAGATAAAGTCTACCGTCGAAGATTTGCAAGGTGGAACATTGACACCATTTGCAAACACTTAGAAATGAATATTGAAGATTATGGAGAGGTAAGAATTCATTCCACAAAAATGAACTCTAACTGTTAATGTACATGCTTCTGAAGTTGTAGTTCATTCTTTGTAATGAATTCCAACTATAGGTGAACCTTAATATAAATGTTTAATAAGGATGCAATTGGGGGTTCATTGTGTGAAATGAACTCTAGATATTGTTGATGATATCTGACTATTTGAATTTTATGTGTGCAGCTATCGCCAAAATTCATGGTAGCATACACTATTGCTAATAATGAACTACTTCAACAACAAAAATCCAAGATAAAAGTTGAATTGCTTGAGAAAGAATTCATGAATATGATCACTCAGATAAAAGTTTTAAATATTCACATTGTCAAGAGATAGATAACCTAAGAGTTAAACATGCTCAAGAGATAACAAAAAGTCGACAAGAAAACATGCTATAGAGATGGGGAATATTTTGTTAAAGTAAGAAGAACTTGAGCAATCACTTGCAGAAGCAACAACTTCAAAGAAAGCTTTTGAAAATAATATGGAATGCCTTACTATACACTTGGCTTTTAAGCAAACTGAAGTTGATGCATTGCTGGCAAAATACGGGAATATGGCAAAATTCATGGTAGAGCAAACATTGATCAGAATTCATGCGTACTATTTTTATCTATGAGAACAAGAGTGCATTATTGGGTGATCAAATAAACACGATATTGAATCAAGTTGTGGATGAAGACATGGAAGCTGGTGGAGGTTATGACGATGTTGGTATCTCTGAGAATCAATCTGCTGAAATACCACATGATGTGAATGAAGTAATGAGAGCAACACCAGATGTTGTGAATGAAGGAATAAGAGATGATGAAATGGAAGCTGCTGGAGGTTCTGATGAGCCTGAGAACATTTTTCCTGTCTTACCTGTTGAAAACCTTTCTAATGAAGTCGTTGGAAGTGGTATTCAAAATAAGCTCCTTGATATGATGACTGAAGAACAACTTCCTTCGTCTCCGATAGACATCACCACTGATGGAGTCCTTTTGATATTGATTAGTGTGTGGACCTAGGTAAGAATTCCAAAAATTTTTGTTCCTTCTGTAAAAAGTTTATCCTTTAGAGGTCAGAGTTCATTCCATAGAATGAACTTTGACTGTTAATGCAGAGGTTGGATTTCATTATGTGGAATGAACTCTGACTACAATAGAGGTTGGAGTTCATTATGTGGAATGAACTCTGACTGTTAATGCAGAGTTTGGAGTTCATTCTGTGAAATGAACTCTGACTACAATATAGAGGTTTGGAGTTCATTCTGTGGAATGAACTCTAACTGTCAATGCAGAGATTAATCGTTGATTTATGCTTCTTCAATCCTGCTTACAATTCCGTAAACTTTTAACAAACGTAACCTTAGGTTTTTCCATTATTAAGAAGGCAGATTCAATAATAAAAGAAATCCAAATAGGTATTATTGACCAATGAAAAAGTAACAAAAAAATGTTTCGTCGGTTATTTTATATTATCACTTATTTTCGACTTGTCTCTCATCATTTTCGTATATACCTTGTGCGATAGACGAATGTTGTTTTCATTTACCTTGTAAAATAATACCAATACTCCCTTTGTCCAAAATAATAGGAGGGTTTCATGTGTAGTTTATACACAAAACCATCCTAATAATGAAACGGTGGTAGTAATAATAATAAAAAAAGGGGTAAATGAAGACAGATGACTCCGCTTGACTTTAACTGGGTCCACGGTAAACAGTTCACATGTCGGATAATTCTGGTGGTACAGGGGCACATTGGAAATATAAAATAATCAAGAAAACTATTGTCATATCCAATTTCTGATTTTTATATCAGCACTTATTTTTTCTCGGTGGTTGAAGAAAAGTGAGAAAATGAGAGAAATTTGCATAGGGAATCATGGGAAATAATGAAGAGAGTAATACAATACTGATCCAGCTTGCGAAGGACTGGTTAGAAAGTGTAGCTAAGGGTCAAAAAGGTCGTGAGATGGAACGTCAAGCTGTTCAAAATCTCTACTCTATGCATGTCCAAAAAGGCTTAATTCAGTGCAATTTCATAGTACCCAAAAGCTTATTTGTAAACATAATTAAACTCATAAAATTTAGTGGTCTCGGTCTTGATCTTGTCCTAAATTGAATTGATTCTGGTGATTTATTGATATACTTATGTAGGATGGAGACGGGAATTGGCATGTAGGAGCAATTGCAACCCTTATTGACATTGTTGGTGCTTCTGCTATACATACCACACATGCAAATATCCATGTTTCTGTTGATTTCAATATTTCATACTTTTCAACCATTAAAGTTCAGGTATGTACCATTTTATTCTTACACTCGATTGAATTACTCCAAAAAAATTAGAAATGAAATTTGTAATCTTGAATAGGATGAAGTAGCAATTGAGGCTAAAGTACTGGGACATAAAATAAATCTTTCCTCAGTGATGTTGGTGATTAAAAAGAAACAAAATGGTGATTTAGTTGCTAAAGGTAAACTATGGATGTCTGCGTTTGATATTAATCTTAAAAGTAAGATGTAATTTGTGCAAAACGTGTTCATTGATCATTCCAATGTAGTTAATGTAGATAGGAGGGGTGTTTAAGTTTGAAAAGAAGTCAAACTTGTTTTGCCGGTTAATATGGGTTTGATAACTCAAACTTGGTCGGTAATTGGTATTTGGATTTATCCCAAATTTAGTCATCCAAGAGGTTAGTAAATTTAGTTGTTTACTTGATCCTAAATTTTAGGACCTTAATGGCTAAATTTAGGAAACCCTATTCTTGTAGGATAAGTAATGTTACTCCTATAAAAGGACGTCTATGCTATTATTTTAGTAATGGAATCCTCAAGGGAATTCTCAATGGAGGATTGAGGAATTCATCCCACCTCTTGGGGTGGTTATGTGAGAGACCTAATGGTGGAAGGAGTACATCATTATGGTGCTTATAGAATGCTTATCGATGTTGGAAGATATGTCGTTATGGAGTATTCATATGGATATGTTGGTAAAACATCTTGTTAATGAGAAGATCATATTGGTGGTGCTGGATTAGATTATTGGTGTTGAGATGAAGGTGTCCATGGTAATCTATGTCAGGGTGTGCAGAGAAGATCATCTCGTTGTGGTAGATAATGTGGTAAACGTTATCTCGTATGAGTGAAGACACTACTTTGGATCTTATAGGATGTTTGTGAGAGTTCTTGGTGTTCGGTCATGTTATGGTGAGTCGATGGGTTGATAAGTCAATCAGGTTGTATAATTCTCAGTTGATTCTATAATGAATAAAGAGGTCGTAACCGTTTGGTGGATTATACAATATATACACATCGTGTATATTGTTGAACCACGTTAAATCTGTGAGTACTTTACTTCTTGTTGTTTTTGTTTATGGCTTGCATCTATGTGGTTCTCTTTTTCTTCTTCTTATCCTAGATCGTAGTGAGGTTCATGGATCAATCCGAGAAGTCAAGTATTTCTTGTTAGCTATTTTGTTTCTGCAGTGTTAGCATGTAGATGGCTCTGAACCCAACAATTAATGGTATCAGAGCTTTAGGTTGGATAGAAGATTTGAAGAGAAAATTTTTGGGTTTTCTAGTGTCAGAAAATTTTGAAGACAAAGGATTTGGTTTCATCAAGTATGTGAGGACTTGATGTTACAGCTTCCGAAGATGCAGAGTTTGATGTTTTCAAGTATATGTGCGATTTGATTTCATCAATTTTGGGACCAAAGCAAAGTAAAGTGTACTTCTAAATGAATGAGATTATATCAGGTGATCTGCATTTGATATGGTCAAGATGTACGGTCTTGATGTTTATGGTGCTCTACATTGGAGATTTGACATTAATACTTGCATAAACCTTATACACGGCTTCATGTAAGTTTATTTATTCTCTATACTTTTTACTATATTCTTGAACTGTTTGAAAGGCCTGCGTAGATTGGTTTTCAATTAATTGGTGTTTGCTTGGAAAGACACAATAAAGCAAGAATATCGTAGTTGGGATGCAAATTTTGGTTTGTATGTTGGTGGAAGTAAAGATGAAATATAAGCATGTCAAAGTTTCATTATTTTTCCAGATCAAGGAAAACAATAATTTGGTTATCAATCGTCATTCGTTGGATCATGTTGAAGAATGTGAAGATGGATTCATACTCGTTCTGCCTTAGTTGTTTGTTACAATAAGGATATGGTAAAATCTCGTAGTAGGTTCCGTTTTTGAAGTATTGATCGTTGGCCAGGATTTGATACGTTCCAGTTGTGAAAAGCTTTATTTCAGTCTTAGTATTTGAAGCATATGGCTACAAATAAGTTGTAGGGCATAGATCGTTGGATGAGATGTGATATTAGTTGTGGTGGAGCTATGGTTTGTTATTCTTGTCTAAAAAGTAGTTTTTCGACACAGTTTGTAAGGTTTGTTTGTCTGTGTTGAGTATGGCATTGTGTCGGGTGGAAAAATATTTTTGGAGTTTCTCTCGTACGGTTTCCGATGGAGAAGCTAGATGGTTTGTGATCTTTTGATTCTTGTTGATGGCGTTTAGTATCGAAGAGTTGTTTGGTTGTACACCATTTGAAGTCGATCGGAGCTGGCTGAAGTGCAAGACCGTTTAAAAAAACAGGTCGGTCTATTCGTGTTGCGAATACGTTCATATTTTGGTAAAAACCTATTGTGAGGAATTAAAAAGGTACCGCATGGACACTTCAAGAGTTTAAAGAATAAAGATACAATAATACAGAATATGTGTGGTGGTGTGGCTATGTAAGCTAGCGCATACTACTTAGGAGAAAACACGGTGCATGAATTTGACACGGATGTGATTTCGGCGTGTTTTTCCGACAACCTTTTATTATCCATTGGTTATTTGATTTCTTGATGATATGTCAGACTTTCTGTTAGAGAGAGCTATATTATAGCAATGATAATATTTGGGGGTTTGCTTGTCTGCTATAGTTATTGAAATTGATTTTAATAGTGACAGAGCCTGTAGAGATAAAGGTAGAGATTTCTATTGAGAAATTTGGTTCAACAATGTTATAGTTTCCGTCAAGTTATTTTCTCTAAATAGCATGAGAAGATAAACACAACAGCGTCTTAAAATCATTGGAGCTTGAGGAAGTTACCAAAGGTTTCATATTATGGCTGGGTATGATTGGGACTTTCTGTGAAGGACGGATTATTAAATTTTGCAACGTTGGTGTACGTTTGGAGAAAGATTAGGAAATGGATATGCACAAGGAAGAATGTGTGACATTATTCATTTTTACGAGGGTAACAGTGAATTCTTCGACGATAGTCACAATTCTATCCGAGTTCGAATTGTGTTGTGGTTTGACAGTCATGAAGTCAAAACTACACGCTTGCTAAGAAATTGATAAAATACTAGATTGACAATTATGTTAAAGTCCGTAAAAGGACATTTTTTGTCAAATCCCGTTGAGGTTGCTGAAGTGGTGTAGAAGTTTGGTGTGTCAGCTGTCAAAGTCTTTGTGAAGCTGGATACGTGTGTTTGGTATGTATGCATTGGTTGAATATGTGATGAGCTTTTATGGATGAGTAAAACTCAATTGGTGATATATGGTCATATAATCATAATCAAATCAGAGGTAGGCTCGGGTAAAGCAGGATTCATAGATATGAGCTCGAGATTGGCACGCAGTGGAAATGATCCGTGGATTGGTTGTATTTGGTGCGCAGTTAGAGTCATGCTCGATTACATTGATACATACAAGATGATTAGTTTCTTGGAAGCTAACACAAAGGTTGGTTTATTACAAACTAACACAAAGTATCTCGTTAACTCGCTTTGGAGGACATGCTCGTGGAACAGAGCAAGTATGTGATTAGTTGTTTAAATAAGCAATTGACTCGGCTAGAGTTTAGAAACGAAGATGAAGACTATGGTTCTGCTAATGTAATGCTTAGGCAGACGCATGATGGCAAAAATGGTAGTTTCGTTTGTTGATCGATTAGTTATGGATGTCAACCCTAATGGATGTGGTGCGCAAGTTAAAGTTAGTGGTTTAAGTAGGAACATTAACTTAGGTGGAGCAAGGCAGACCGAGACAGAGCTGGTTTTGTGTGGAACAAGTTCGAAGGTGCTAGCGAAGTCTCAAGTGCGCAAAATGACTGTAACTAAGTTCGAACGTAGTAGATGGATAACGATCGTGTATGGTCTGATTGAGTTGGCATGCAATACACCTAGAATGGTGCCAATCAATATGGAGTTGTGAACATAAATGAGTAGTGGTGTATTTCAAGATGTTGCATAACAGATGATCGTATAATGATGGTTAGTTTAATGCTCAGGAATTTTTCGCTGTGGTGAAGATTTGTACAATCACCTGTAGGTTGGATTGTTAAGTCTTAAGTTAGTAACGTTCAAGTTTGGTTTGCTCTCTTCTGGTGGGGGTTCTACGGAACAATTTGGGTGAACTACATTTTCGGTTTGATTCCTATTGAGGATATGTAGGCAACTAGTGATGGTGCAATCAATTTTAAGAAGATGGAGGGATAACATGTTGATCGTCTCATGCATAAATGCATGATCCAAGGTGGAGAATTGTAGATAGGATGGGTGTTTAAGTTTGAAAGGAGGTCAAACTTGTTTTGTCAGTTAGTTAGGGTTTTGTAACTCAAACTTGGTCGGTAATTGGTATTTGAATTTATCCCAAATTTAGTCGTCCAAGAGGTTAATTAGTAAATTTAGTTGTTTACTTGATCATAAATTTTAGGACCTTAATGGCTAAATTAAGGAAACTATATTCTTGTAGGATAAATAATGTTACTCCTATAAAAGGAGGTCTAGGCTATTAGTTTAGTAATGGAATCCTCAAGGGAATTCTCAATAGAGGATTGAGGAATTCATCCCACCTCTTGGGGTGGTTATGTGAGAGACCTAATGATGGAAGGAGTACATCATTATGGTGCTTATGGAATGCTTATCGATGTTGGAAGATATGTCGTTATGGAGTATTCATATGGAGATGTTGGTAAGACATCTTGTTAAGGAGAAGATCATCTTGGTGGTGTTGGGTTAGATTATTGGTGTTGAGATGAAGGCGTCCATGGTAATCTATGTCTGGGTGTGCAGAGAAGATCATCTCGTTGTGATAGATAAGGTGGTAAACGTTATCTCGTATGGGTGAAGACACTACTTTGGATCTTATAGGATGCTTGTGAGAGTTCTTGGTGTTCGGTCTCGTTATGGTTAGTCGATGGGTTGATTAGTCAATCAAGTTGTATAATTCTCAGTTGATTATATAATAAATAAAGAGGTTGTAGCCGTTTGGTGGATGAAGAAAATATATACACATCGTGTATATTGTTGAGCCACGTTAAATATGTGAGTACTTTGCTTCTTGTTGCTTTTGTTTATGGCTTGCATCTGTGCGGTTCTCTTTCTCTTCTTCTTATCCTAGATCTTATTGAGGTTCATGGAGCAATCTGAGAGATTAGGTGTTTCTTGTTAGCTATTTTGTTTCCGCATTGTTAGCATGTAGATGGCACTGAACCCCAACAATTAATATCTCATTGCTTCCCCCCGTTTCTTGTTCTAGTTATTGGGGTGTATTCATTTTATTTATTTATACCAATCCCAGTAATCTTCTATAGTAAGTCTCGGATATGATAACCAATGAAACTATCACACAACTGTGTTAATTGCGGCATTACCAATAAAGAATCTCGGACTAGTACTTCTAATTTTGCTGTATTTGTGGTAAAGATCGACATATGGTTTTGCAACTTCAGTGAATCATATGGAGCTGATTAGGGAGTGTCTTCAGCTTTTTACATCCTAGAAATTTTGAGGATGTGTTGGTTGCAATAAAGGATAAAAGTCCTAATTATCAAAGAAATGTGGTTTATTGCAGCTTGTGGTACAATAACGGCTCTTGTTTCAAAGATCTAAGGTAGTACTGTTTAAGAACTTTGTTCCAAAAAAGTAAGGCAACAAGTGGGAGGGAGTGGGCTAGCTATAAAATGAAGAGCAACATGTGGAACCGACAATATGAAATGCAGTGTCAAGTTTCTTTACAATGGGGGCAAGAAGGGTGAAGACTATGTTTGCTATTGAATGCACATGGAGTTTACTAGAGATGAATCGGATTGTAATTTACTGTGATGGTGCTCCACAATGGGAATCCAAAAAATGCTGCATATGGTTTTATGTCAAACTGTGGGTGCAGTGGCATACTTCGATCCATGCACTAGAATTGGCGATAAGTAAAAATACGAGGTATTTTGTTATAAGCTTTGGTTCAAAATCTGTCATTTTGGACTTTTCAAGTGGTAATTTACCATTGTTTGCATCTGCTAGGTGGACTCTGTTATAGAGAAACCAATTTTTGAGCTGATAGTTTAGCTAAATAAGTTTTCAATCGAAAAGAGACAAGAGGGTAGAGGGAAGATTATAGTGTTAGACTAGTTTTCTAACTAGGATTCAAATTCAAATGCTCTATGTTTCTTATTTTGTTTTTCAATTGTAAATAGTTATTACCCTTTTTTGTTACTGGTTTTAGCTTATGTCTGGCTTAGAGCTTTTTGGCTTAAGCTTGCTTCACGTATATTGAAGCTTACCCTTTTGTAAGTTTTTGTGGACTTGCGGTTTTGATTAACAAATTTGTGATTAACTGAAAATCACATTGTGTCTCTCTCGTTTATAAACTAGTAGGGAGTCAAACTTCCCTTAACTAGAAAGCGCTTCATCAACACATCAAATGTGCACGGAATTGTTTATAGAGTCTCTAGAATATGATAATTGAAGGACGAACTTATAACTAACATCTGAAATGAGACGAGAATATAAAGCATAATTACCGCCTCAATTTGGCTATTCTAGTTATGACAATAAAAGCTAAACCTAAAAGCTAAATGTAACATAACTTCTTTTACCTTTAAGGATGGATCCACTCACATTTTAATTCTCACCCTATTTCGTACTTTGGACGCTATCTTTTTAAATAAAACCAAAACAACATTGATGGATTTGAAAATCATTTTTCGTACTATCTGACACTTAACTTTTTAAACTTCCGCTCTCTTGATCACCATTTTTCTTGCAACTGGTCCTTATATCCATCTCTATTACCTTATTGTCTTTATGAAAAAATGTTCTAGAATCTAATCTAGATAGCTATAACATTTACACCTGTTGCTTACTGATGTGAGTTTTAAGTTGTAGTGAAAGTGGTGAGAAAAAGGTTCGTTGCTCGAACTTGTGAAAGATTTTTTTAGATTCAATTAAATAAAACAAAATTGTATTAAATTATAAAAAAGACACCGAGACTTTGGATTCCACCATTGACCAATTATTTGATAAATTCTATTCAATATTCATGCAATATTCTTCTTTAAAGTGATTCTAATATTTGCCTCTAATAGATTTTTGAAGTAGAAGTTGTAATCACAAAGCATGAAACATCAAAAGTGTCAAAACCTAGCATGTTCCATCAAAACAATTCACAACTACTCAATAAAAATCAATTTTTCTTTTAAGTTCTATGCAAAAAATCATGTAAAATAATTGCAATAAATAATAAAAATAGAATTATACCATTTTTCATGGAACAATGGCTTCCTCCGTCGCCTCGGCTAAGGGGTTTAGCTCCTCATATTAATCGTGTTCTCAAAATACATCTTTGGTGTTCAAAAGTTGATTACAAGAGAGAAAAAGGTATACTGTAGTCGCTGAAAGTCTAATACAGCGGACGGAATGGTTGCTGAAAAGCTTTGGTGACTGCAGGATGATGCGACCGTAAATCGTTGTCACTGAAAATAAGTCTGCCTCTGCAACCTTCTTTTTCCGCTGTTCTGTGTTCTTCGTCTTCTCCGGCACAGTTTGCACCAGCAGAAACGTGTTTTCTTCCAACGATTTTTCTGGCTTCTCTAAGGTTCTAAACTTCCCCTAACTTCTTCCTCTCTTTCCTAGGACCCTAACCAACCCTTTTATACATAGTAGAGCAAAGAAAATTCGAGAATAAACTTGGTTTTTTTCCTCCACAGCACGTTAAGTTATTTCTATTTTTTCTTCTGTTTCACGTGCATTCGATTGTCCAAACTCCTCCCTTGATAGAAACAAATCTTTAATAAGAGTTTCCTTCCTCTTCTTCACGTAAATTTCTAAAAAATAAACCAAGAAACTTCCCAAAAATAGAACGTGATATTTTAACCAGTTTTCGATTCCAATTCGAGTTCTAGCCACTTTGGATCCATTCCAACACCCTTACCTTGCCTGTTAGGTCCATAGGAACAAACCCAATCAAATTCAGCCCTTTAATCTCCCTAAAAATCGATCAAAAATCCATCCAAAAAATCGCCTGTGTGTGAAGAGAATTCCCGCCATTTTCTGTTTTTTTTTGAAAACGTAAAGAAATGTGTCCTCCCCCTATCCAGTCTCGGTATGTGCTTAGCAGCTGCCTGAAAATGGGTTACCCCTTATCCAAAATGAGAGTCCGAATAGCAAATGTCCTCCCAGGAGCCTTTAACAACTTTTCGAGCCAATTTTCCCGCAAGAGCCCATTTTTCCAAAAACACCTACAAGGGGGTAAAATACCAAAATTAGTACAGAAATGGGTACTAACACTATACATAAAAGAGATGAAAATAGACACATAAATGCGTCTATCACTTACCCAGAATGCGCAGAACATAATCGACATGTGTATATGAGCATCAATTACTTCTATTTATGATAGATTGTACTTGGTTATGGTGGGGCTAAGAACTTATGAGAAATGATTAACCCACCGAAGAGTTACACCGCATAATGAACCGTGTGAGAGAGGGTGGTGGGCCCCACTTCTACCCACCCCTATCTCGATGCACAAAACGCTAAACTAGGATCGTACATCCCTCATGGTGCGTTCCACGGTGCATTCCTTCAGTGAGTGTAGACAAGCCGAAGAACTTACAGGGACAAGTGAGTTCCCACTTCCCACTTGATTTTTCCTTTTTTTTTAAGGATCCCACTTGATTTTCAATCTTAATGTAAATTTGGCTGAAAGTGTTGTCACGATCCTGAACCGGGCTCGACGAACCTAAAAAATGTTGTAGAAGGTCGATTTTCCTCCAACTAAAAACCCCAAAACACTTGAAATGGTGAACCTTTTTGGGAAATGATGTAACGAACCTGAAAGCGGTGTAACGATCCTGAACCGGACTCGACGAACCTGAAAAATGATGTAGAAAATCAATGTGACAATAAGTAAAGGGTAAATATATAAAATAAATTATTCTTAACTAACACTAGATGGAAAAACTAATGTGAGATACTCTAACAAATTTCAAAATAACGGGGATAGATTATACTTGGTTATGGTGGGGCTAAGAACTTACAGGGACAAGTGAGTTCCCACTTCCCACTTGATTTTCAATCTTAACGTAAATTTGGCTGGTTTTTCTGAAATTTTGAAATATTATAGGGGCAATTACGTCGGGTCCTACTCGAAGACCTGCACGACACAAGTCACACAACTACTACCTCAACACACCTTTCAAGGTTCCTCGGTCTTAGCGAACAAATCCCAAAGACCAAAGTCCCCAAACCCTCAGAAGTCTAAAACACCTTTTTTCTGCTGTTAACATGTTTGTGACAAATCCCAATTGAAAACCAATACTGATTTTCTACGGTTTTAGTTCAGTTCTTCGTGTTGGGTTTGAAGATGAAGAAGATTTTGATAGAGTTGAGAGATTCCTTATATTTCCTTCGCTCCATACAGTTCTGGAGAATGGGAGTGTTGTGGACATTTTCTATCATCTACTCTTACTTACAACCATGGCTAAACAAAGTCATGTTTCGAAAGTGTAAATCCTACCCTCGTTGCTCTCTGGAATTATCTCCATCAGCAGCTAAGCGACCCGTCTGCGTCGTCACCGGGGTAATCTCATCTACCTAAGAATTTTTTATTGAATTTATAGCTACTAATAGGGTTGAGTTGAGTCAGAATTTTTTTAATTAGCTAAACGATATTGTTGATCTGTCGAAATTCTGGTAATTTACTTAGTAAATCTCCGATCCGGACCAGAAAAGTCTATTAATTTATTGTGCATTAATGGCAGGCCACATCTGGCTTGGGTGCAGCAGCTGCATTATCACTCTCCAAGGAGGGATATTATGTTGTTCTGGGTATTTCTTCCATTCACGCTTGCAAAAAAAATATATTTGTATTTCATAGCTGATTAATGTCAAGTGGCACCTAGAAAATCACGGTGGTAATTGAACTCGTATAGTCGTATTAGCTTAAAAATGATGAATTGAGCCTTAAAATTCTATTGTACCAAGTAAGCTTATAGCGCAAACATGGAGAACAGCTTTTTCTATGATCAAAGTATTCTCATATTAACTGGACTAGGAACAAGGAAGCCTGCCAAACTCAGAGATGTCAAGTTCTAACGTGTAGCTGAGGATCTAAATTATATGTCGAGAAAGAAAGAAACTCTCTTTCTCTTTCAGTCAAGTTTATTTAAGTATAATGTGAACTTGTTTTGGTGACCCGGTTCCTTTATGCACTGCTATTGTTTATTCACTAGATATGCTATAAACACTTTGTCTTTCTACCAAGACTTGGATATGGATTATCTTGGTATCATGGCTATCTAACTGACATATATCATCATCATTGTTGCAGCTGGAAGGAATGCTCAGAACCTATCTGAGGTACATTTAAGATGTTTTGGTCATTTTCAAATTTGACATACCTCTTCTTTTCGTTTTTATGATTATTATTATTATTTCTTTTTGTTGTGTTTAATTGTTATGTTTCACTTGGTTGTGACATAGGCAGTCAAAGAGATCAAGCGAAGACAACCAGATGCATATCTCAAAACATTTCAGGTTGACTTGACATCTTTTGAGTCAATCCTGAAGTTTAAAAGCTCACTTCAGCAGTGGCTTCTGGATTCAGATATGCATCCTTCTATCCAACTTTTAGTTAACAATGCTGGGATATTGGCAACATCGCGAAGATTCACAGCCGAAGGCTATGACCAGTAACATCTCATTTCTTGGAACAACCTAGGTTTACTTACGTGCATTCAATACCTTTTTCATTCTATATGCTGATAAGAAAAAAAAAGTTCCCCTTTCTTTCCTTTGTATATGCATTCTTGAAATACCTAATACATGCATAGACATACTCTGAAGTGCCTAATTGGTGTTTGAATTACATGAAGTCCATTGTGTAACCCTTGAAAAACCTAGATATGCATCAATACTCGTCTGAGTTAGTCAGTACGAAACAAAGATTTCATAATTTTGATTTGGATTTCTCACTTCACATGTTTCTCCAACTTCTCTTGCCTTTTGTGGTCAGTAGGCCTCTGTCTACTTCTCTGTATGATAGCCAAGGATGCAATTGTTTTGTTTCTTCTTTGTTTCGCTGACCTGAAGTATACAATAACCTACAATGTGACCCGGCCAGTAATAGGCGAAATTGAGAGATAACACTTTCTTTTGAAGCCATAAATCTAATGCTAATAAGTTCATGTTTGAATCCCAGGATGATCACGACAAATTACATCGCTGCATTTTCTGTTACCAATCTTCTCTTACCACTGCTAAAAAATAGCGGTGCTCCTTCTCGCATAGTGAATGTGACCTCGTTTACCCATCGGTGTGGTATGCTTCTGAACGAGGCCAGGAAAATTCATTGATTTGATGTATAATTGATAAGTTTTGAGAATACTGTGATTATCCTGCAGTATCTGGTATAGACGTCTGCAGAAAGGGATTGACTGGGAACGACTCCCTGCAATCGAAAAGATACCCTTGTGCTCAAGTTTACGAATACACCAAACGTAAGTTGCATGGAAAAGAGCTTAGAAGAGTTTTCTTTATTTCATACTGCTGTACTACTTTCCTAGATCTAACTGCAACGTATAATTTGACAACAGTTTGCTTACTGATGTTTTCTTACCAACTGCATCGGCAATTTTGCTTGAATGGACATTCTCATCAGGTCTCTGTCATGTATGTATTTTCATCGTCTCTCGTACATTTTTAGCGAGATTTATTATAAGAGTAATGGATCTTAAAGCTATTGTATCATAAAGATTCGTTTACAAATGTATTCTCACAAATTATGCTGCACATGGAGAGTCTTCTACATTCAATTCGCTTAATTTTTTATTTAGTGTGCTTCGAGCAAAGACGTTATGAGGAACAATTTTGACCCATAGATTATTTACGTAAATTGTATGTAAGGGTTTCTATTCCAATCCCATGCTGAATCCATCCTTCTGTGCACCATTAGGTCCATCACCACCATTGAAGAATCTAATGTCTCAATCACAGATGTGGTTTTGACCACGCAGAGGCAAATGACACGCTTACACAGTGAGGGCTAAAACCCACAGTTATGAGATCATAGAGAAGATCTATAAGTACGGATAGGAGTAGGAGGTTGAGTAAATTTAGGATTCGTTGAAAACACTAATACGGGGATTTCTTACTGGCTCTTCGTTGTGTTCGCCTTGCGAAGTTAAATTGGGTGTCTGAAATGGCCAGGACATGGTTTAATGGATTTGTACCAAGGGGTCAGTAAGAGTAAACCTACTAGACCCAGTCTTGAATCAAGCACAACCTCAAATGGTAGCTTCTGTTTTCATGTCAAACGTATAGGTGATTTATTTTGCTTCAGCATCTTGTAGTCATGGGAGATACAGTCCTTCGCTGCAATCAATGTTTAAGAAATTCTTATATCGTAACTACTCAATCGTTGCTGCTTAAATTTGTACAGTGCGGCAGATCCAGGGGTAGTTGAAACAAACCTCATGCGAGAAGTTCCTTCACATCTTTCCTTTCTGGCTATTCACATCCTTAAGTTTTTGGGCCTTCTTCAATCTCCTGACAATGGGGTTGAAGCTATAATTGATGCATCTCTCGCTCCTCCAGTAAGTTCAGTTTACATATATTTCATTTAAAGATGCTACAGAGTATCTTGTTCTGATAACTTGTATGTAGACTGCTGTTTTACTTTCTTGCACCACTAGAGAGGAGAATGTACTCACTTTTTTCTTCTTCTGAGTATCCCATTCGAGCCAATAGTTAGTATATTAACAAATACTAACTATTAGATAATCAAATAGTTAGCATTTGACCGAATAACATAGTTTTTTGTGATCATATATATTTTGCATCTGATGAACATTAAGATTATATAATCCATTTTAAGATCTGATCAGATGTCCTCCTACTTTTCTCTTTGTGTAAATACCCATTATATAATCCATCATTAAATACCCATGGCGATTCTTATGAAGACAGATAACAGTGGAAGTGATCAGAATACCATGGCTAAGTGAGTTTAGTTTTAGTAAGAGCTGCCGGAGAGTAATAGATTTTCCTATGTCTTGAGCAGTTTACACATTATGAAGATACTCGTAAACCCAGTCAATTCAATGATTACCAGTACTATAACGTGCAAGGAAATAGAGTACCCTTACTGATCTTTTGCAGCCTTGAATGCACTTTCGAGTTTCGAGCAAAGTAAATTTACTTCGTATTTAAGATGTTTAATATGGATTTCCTGCTATTATTGCAGGAAGTATCTGGAGAATACTTCTTTGGGGGAAAAGGAAGGGTGATGAATTCATCTTCTCTATCTTATGACACCAAACTGGCAGAACAGCTGTGGACTACTTCCTCTAATCTCTTTCTGGAACTTCAGCTTTCATACAAGAATCCGGTTGAAAAGGCATAAGAAAAATACAATAAAATGATGGCAGCATTGAAGAACAGTTGGAAATGAAAATTATTTTTCTGCACTTGTTATCCTATCAGGTAAAATTTAATGTCAAGTATATACATGTTGTATTCAGATCGCAGATTCAAATAAGATAGCTTGATAGTTGAAGCATTACAATTCCATATTTATGAATTTCTGGTTTTTACTAGCATATGATTTTATTAGATGCAAAATGATGCGGGTAATTATTTTCTTACTGTGATACTTGATGACAAAAAAAAGATATCCAAATCACAAGCGAAATGTTTTGTTGATAATTTCAGTTTTGAACATTATAGATTTTACTATTCTTTTTGAGGGATTATGGGTTTTATCTCGTGTATTGAGAATTTACTTGCCCAAAAGCTAATTGTAAAACTCTTTTCATGATTCACATTCTATAGGACTAAGTCTTTAAGCCTCTATAGCGTGGCATTCATGCCCTATGAAGGTTGTTGGTCTGGCAATTTCTCTCAATACAATAACCACTCTGATCAATGAAAAACACCAGCATTTTCAGCGATATTCGGTCTATTCTGCACCTTTTCTCAGCGACGAATGCATGACTATAAAAATCAGTGGTTGGTTGATCATTGGTAAAAGACAACCAAATTTCCTCTCTCCTCTCTAGTTTCTTCTCAAAACAAAAAAAGTTTTCTCCTCCGGTTGGAGTTGGCATAAGAATGCAAGGAATATTAAAAGGCTGTGGAGATTACCTATACTTCCAAGAACCAAGCAATTCATGTGGAAATGTGTCAAGAAAATTCTTCCAACAAGAGATACACTGATAGGAGTTATTCAAGATGATAATTACGGCTGTCCCTTTTGTTCTTATGAACTGGAAACTGCATCTCATATAATACTTGACTGTCCTTCTAAGGCAGTCTGGATTTGTGGATGGTTTGACAAAGTCATAGACAGACAGATCCAAGAAGCTGAACTTTGCAAGATTGGAATCATAGATTGGTGTATATGGAATGCTAGGTGTGATAAGGTTTTCAGAGGCGTCTCTTTGACACCTGAGAGCATTATTCAGAGATGTAGAAGAGAATTCGATGTATTAGATTACAAACCAGTTACAAACTATAGACTCCTTGCCCCTCAGAATAGGATGAACATTCACTGGCAACCACCTTTACCTGGTTATTTCAAAATTAATTCTGATGGTTCTTTTATTTAAGGAAATAATACTGGAGGTGTTGCACTAATTTGTAGAGATTTTGCAGGGGCGCATCATGGATCAAAGTGCATCTATCTAACTACTGCAACTAGTCCAGAGCAAGCGGAGAGTAAAGCTTTATGGGAGGCAATACAATGGGCATTAGAGAAGAAGCTGGAGAAAATGATTTTTGAGCTGGTCGCAAATCTTGTAGTGGACAGTGTTTTGGGAGATTCACTTAGCATTGATTGGAGATTACACAACTTAATCCTTGATATCAAAAACTTATTAAGAATTCATTCCTCTTGGCAATGTTCCTATGTGCCCAAAGAGAAAAATAAAGTAGCAGACTTTCTTTTTAAGTTGGCTAGAACTCAATTTATTAGTGGTGTTTGACTTTTAGCTCCTCTTGATGAAATCACTTATCAACTTCAAGAGGATGCACACAATGTAAACTCTATTTAATCTTCAATTCAATTTTTCAATTTCAAAAAAAAAAAAAAAAAAAAACTTTCTTCTCCATTAAAGCTTGCTGCTCAGATCTAGTCCAAAATGGGCTAGATCTGAGCAGATTTCTTTAGTTTTTCTAGTTTTCATAGATAGTTAGTAGTCTAGGATAAGTTTATTTAAGTTTTTGTTTAAATCTCCATTGTTTTTAGGAGATTTTTATAGTGTTTTTGAGGGGGGTGTTACCCTCTTTGTTTATGTCTTCTCATTTATGGAAATTCTTTATGCTCTCTCATGGAGTTTCTTTGTGATCTCAATGGAGATTTTAAGTGGAAGTTCAAGTGTGGAAATCAAGATTCAAGACTTTGGGCATATTACTCTCATATTTTTATTAGAGGATCTCTTTTTCTAGAAGAAAAAACCCTTTTAAAATGGTTTTGGTAGTTTGTTACTTCTCTTCACAAATTACTCTTGGTTAGTACCTTTGAATTGTACTTTGATCTTGATGTACTTGAAATCCATGTAATCTCTATTTTATCAAGAATGAAATTTATGAGATTTATTCAAAAAAAGAAAAAACTCAATGGTTGGACTATCGCCAAACATACATTGGCCGAACCATTGTTGTTGGCCATGGACATGCCATGGCCAAGTCCGTGTGCCCTAAACGTTCGCGGCCAAGTTACGGCAAGCTGAAGCTACTTTGGCGCTAACCACTGTGGTTGGCCGTGGCTGAGCCACGCCATGTCCGTGCGCCCTAGCTTGCCATTGCCAAGCCACAACCAAACGTACATTGGTCCAACCACTGTGGTTGTCCCTGGACAAGCCACGGCCACATCCGTGTGCCCTAAACGCCCATGGCCAAGCTATGTGTATTCCCAGGAAGATGTGTAAGTTGCATTTGAATCTTAGAATGCACCTTGATATATAGTAATACTTTTAAGAGTTTCCCGGATTGATAAGCTGATTAGTTCCCACCCTTCACCGGCCGGTCACCAGGAATTAATAATACAGTTAAGGAATGGAAAATGAAGTTACATACATAAACAGAAAATTATTTGGAAGATTAAAATTCACAATTGGAAGAAGTGACTGCTCGCTCATCAATCTTTCCAGCAGAAATATGTCTAACTAGGCTTTGACTTGGATTTCCTTGACTAGGCTCGTTCCAACTCGGTACCCCTTCGATTGAAATTGCTGGATAGTTTACTTTCCTCTTGTGTTACATCTCCAACTCTGATATCCTTCCTTCAAGCCTTTCAATACGTTTGGGAAGATCACATTTTACCTTATAATGGCTGACCATCAGCATCAGAGTTGTCTGAAATCGAAGTAAAAATACTAGGATATTAGTCCGCCGGGACGTTGGCTTTTCCGTGGACATGCTTAACCCCACAGGCATAATGATCTGTGAATCAAGTAAAATACCAAGATGTCATCAGTTGGATCATAACAAAAAACAAAAAATGGACAGGTAGTAGCAGTAATTCCATTTTTTGAAGTAAACCGAATACCTTTTAATCGCACAAGGGGCCTCATGAAATACCTGCAGAGTTCACAGATCCAGCAAAACAAATGTTAGATTTTAGTGTATTTTCTTTTATGAAACAAAAAAAATAATCACATTTTACATTGACAGTAGAGAGTATTATGATCATCTTACCAATTTGTTGAGAGGAAATATCATAATGCTGTCTTGGTTCAGATTTTTTGAGTCTCCATATTCCCATACAAAACCCCTTTTGAATCCATGACCCATTGGTGATTTGTTGCCCCTGATTCAAAAAATTTAAGAAAAAAAACAAAAGAAAAATTAAACACAAAAAGGAAAAAACCATTGGACATTTGAAAGACTAGATGAAAGCAAAGCTCAGAGACAAGGTACTGAAAGAAACACCTTTTTCTCTTCCTCAGTTTCTTCTTCTTCTTGTTCACCAAAAAATTTAAGCTGAAGCAGTAGAAGTGTAAACAAATTTTTGAAAGTGAAAGAGAGCAGTGAAGATGTGGATAACTGGATATTGAGATGACAAGAATTTTATAATAACTGGGGTGAATTCCCAAGTTTTAACCATGATAAGGTTACTTTAATGCATGGTAAGTTAAAATAATGTAAAGGAAAACCTGCAAAGTGTACCATATGACAGAAGCATTCATTTTTATTGTGTGGTCCTTTTGTAAAGAGGGAGGGACCACTAAACTCATCAGCTGCATTTCACGTTACCGGGGCAGGGACTGGGTTTCTTGCTGTGTTCAAGAAAATTGTGAGTCGATTGCTGTCGGGGAACAATGGATTGAACATTTTTAGGTGTTTACACCATCATGAAGCTTGTAACATTATCCATTCTAAGATGGATGTCATAAGAAAATGCAATAAAAATAATCAAAATCACTTTAGAATACAAACCAAATATTTTGTTGATAATTTCAGTTATAAATGTGTTTACTATATAAACAAATGAACAACATGGGTATTAGGCAAGGATAAAAAAATCCTTGACACTAGTCTTCGTTACCTGGCATTTTTAGGGGCCATTCAAAAGGAATTAGGGGCTAACAATAAAACAAAAAATAATCACCCAAACCTAAATTGTGTTCACCCCTTATCTCGCATATTTTGTAATGGAAAATTGCCCTTCAATAATCTGGAAATAACTACACATTCGGTAGTTTGAGTAGGATTCGGGTGGTAAAAAAAATTTGAGGAAATTTTTTTTCCTTGAGTTTTTGAGTTTTTTTTTTTTTTTTCCGAACTTTGGTACAACCATAATCGGTAGTAAAGTGTGTTACTTTAACTTCCGAATGTATATTGGCCCCAAAATGAATTTTTGCCAAAATCCTTTAATTTTCGGACTTTGGTACCACCATAATCGGTAGTAAATTGTGTTACTTTAACTTCTGAATATATTCAATTTTCGAATTTGTGGTACTACCATAATCGGTAGTAAATTGTGTTAATTTAACTTCCGAATGTATATTGGCCCCAAAATGAGTTTTTGCCAAACTCCTTCAATTTTCAAATTTTGGTACTGCCATAATCGGTAGTAAATTATGTTCATTATCTACCGATTGTGTTTAATTTTAGTACAGAAAATTTGAAACAGTAGCAGGAACATAATCGATAGATAACAAATAATTTACCTACCGATTATGGTTGATGTTCTTCAGTAATGAAGAACATCAACCATAATCGGTAGATAACAATCAATTTATTTACCGATTATGTTCCTGCTACTGCAAATCTTAGAAAATTTTCCGATCAAATTTTTGATTTCAAGCAATCAAATCATAATTTTGGATCACAACTACTATCATTTATCTGTTTTGTTTGTTTAACTCGTTTTTGTTTTTGATGTTCTAAGTTTCAACTTTAAGGTTAATGAATTTTGGGTTTTAATTTTAAACAATTAATCATAAAATTTGTTTGATCGACGATCTTGAGTTTCAATCAAAATTAAAACGATGAAAAAAAATCAGTGGTAGAAAAGAGAAAAAGAAGAGGAATGATATGATTAGAACGATAAAAAAAAATTCAATGGTAGAAAAGAGAAGAAGAAGAGGAATGATATGATTATGAAAATAAAGGATATAGGTTTAGATTTAGTATAAAGGTGAAGGACAATATAGACAATTTCTATTTTTAAGACACCCCTTAACCTCCTTCAATGGATGGGAATAAAAAAGTGGCCTCTAATTCCTTTTGAGTGGCCCCTAAAAATGCTAGGCTTCGTTAACCGCCGAAAGAAGGCCACCGTGTGTGTAGTTTTCGGCTACAGTAGGTTTTCAAATTAGTGCCGATATGAACGTTGCATTCTCTCAGGCTGATGAGACTTAACTTGGAACAATTAATTGGGGTAGACCGGAAATAATGGGGATATTTTATTGTTTATGTCGGCATGGTTTTTCAATGCCGTCAATCCAAATTGAGTAAAATATCCCTCAATTATTTTCGGTATACCCCAATTAATCCCTCTTAAAATAACATTAGTACCTGGTCAACAAAAAAAAGAAAAAAGAAAAAAAAATGCAAGTATTGATGGATCTTTAATCTTTTGTCTCCTGTACGGTATAAGACACTAAGGCTGAGTCTAGTGGAGGAGGTAAGGTAAGGGTTGTACAGCCACGTCATGTTGGAGTTAGGACTGGGTCTAGCGGTGCGGGAGATAATTTAGATTTGGGCGAGGAAGCAATCTTCGCCCAAGAGTGTTTTATTTATTTAAAACTCTTAAGGTGGGCCCAAAATCTGATATTAATATATTTTATTACTCCCTCCGTCCTAAATTATTAGTCCGCTTTGACTAAGTCAAGGTATTAAGGAGACCGGAGGAGTGTACCAAACTATCCCTATTAAATGTTATGTTATTACTAAAATTAAAAAGAGTATATGGAGCATGTAAGAAAAATACATATTTGGTAATTTTATTATTTTATAGAAATGTTTAAATAGAAGATAAAAATAAAAATATTTATGGATTGATTGATTTAGTAATTTTGTTTCCTATCGAGAAAGATATCATTTAAGACGATTAAATAGAAGATAAAAATAAAAATATTTATGGATTGATTTAGTAGATTTTTTTTTTATTTAGGAAGATATCGTTTAAGATTTTTGATTGGTTATATTTAAAATAATCTTATAATTATAAAAATTAAAGGATATATTTGAGAGTTTGACTAAAAAATATGACTATAAACAGAAGCTGGTCAGTATTTTAGGACAAACGAAAATAGAATAGAGGACATAAATTTTAGGACAGACGAGTAATTTTTTTATTATAATTATTAAAGAGTAAGCAAAAATTAAATCCTCGTTTTTCTCAGGCGGAGCAAAGATTAAATCTCTCGTTTTTCTCAACGGGTAAACGGTGCCGCTGCTGCTTTATTCGTGCTGGTATTATTGTTGCTGGTTCGTCATTTAGTGTTGCTCAGTTAGCAAATGTATATTTTGATCTTAGGCTCCTAGTTGGGCAGTTGGATATATATTACCTGCAGTAACTCGTAAACGATGTTATCAAGTCATGATCCTGTTGCCCCTTATAATTCACAAAAACGTCTATATAAGAGGAGAATTGTTAATCCAGAGTCCAGACGCACAGAACAAAGATCTTTCTTTGTTGGTCATCGTTCAAGGAGGCATTGGTTTGCATGTTCAAACCTGTATGTACAGAAGAAAATGTTAGCTATTAATTCAGGGATCTTCTCTGGACCAGAAAATTCATTTCCTTGTAATGGCCGGACACGCAAGCATACCAGACTGAAAATGGTCCGATGCGGAAGATCCTCACCTGCTAGATCATCCCATCCGGCAAACCACAATCAACAAAATACTGGCGGGTCAAGAGATGGAAGAGTTTTGTTGGTGGATCCTAAGCCTAAGAAAGGACTTGCTTCTCAATTCTTTGATGGTGTTGAGAAGTTGATAGTCAAGCTCATGCATGGCTCAAAACAGCCTAACCAGTACTTGTCTGGGCTTTTCGCACCGGTGGACGAAGAAACTCCCCCTCAACCAAATCTCCCTGTCAAAGGACACCTCCCGGTAAGAACGAATAATCATCCGCACTTACGAATTTGGAGAAGTATATATAATTATATATGTACGCATATGTATCCCATCTGGTAACCGCTAGCTTATTATGTGATGCTATGCAGGAAGGATTGAATGGAGAGTTGTTAATGGTTGGTCCAAATCCTAAGTTTATGCCTGTGGCTGGATATCACTGGCAAGTTACTTACACAAATTGCCCTGTTCATTAACATTATATATCGAGTTTTTGCAGTTATGAATCCATTATACCTTTAAAACTTTAAAAATAAATTTTAAAAATAAACTTTATGTATACTGCATATTTTCGTTGAAAGTTTAGCGAGGGCATTTGATGCAAGCGTCAGGCATAGGTAAACTCACTTTTCAACCGGCAAAACTTTCAAAAAACTGTGATTTTCATCTATCATCACATAAAAAATATGGACCTTGTTACAGCCGGGACATACGAGCTGGTCCAAATTTAGGACATGACGTGTCATAATCTTAATGGTGAAGAGGGGAATGACTTTAGCATTGGGATTGGTAGTGGGGTGAAGACGGGAATGATTAAAGATTTGGATTGATGATCCCAGATCTGGCCTATGTTAGTTGTCCAAGTTCTAGAGTTTTCCAAAAAATATCATATATTCCCTCCGTCCCTATTATATAGGCGGAGAAGCTAAAATCTTTTAGAATAAGAAATTATTTGGATTTCCTAAATTTTCATGTTTTTTCCTGTTTTTGCCCTTTATCTTATTTTCAATACAATTTCCAATATAACATAAATAAGGTTATATATGTCAAAAGGCATCTTGGAATTAGAATTCCGCCTATTTAGTGGGACTAGGAAAATCCAATATTCCGCCTATATAATAGGGATGGAGGGAGTAGTTTTCTGAATAAGTCAACCATTGCTTGCATTTAAATACTCCCTCCGTCTTTTATTAACCGTCCTGATTGACAAAGTCAAAATATTAAGGGAATTGTATGAAATGTCATGACTAACCCATTTAATGTTATATTATTACTAAAATTAAAATTAATATATCAAAAGATATAAATTGGGTAATATTATTATTTTAGAAATTGTTTTGAGAAAATAAAAATCAAGATATTTTGGTTTTATTATGGAGTTCATATGATAGGTAGAAGCTTTATTAGGAATTTTATAGTTGTCCATAAATATTTTTATTTAAAAAGGGAATGACGATTAATATGAAAGATATTGAATAATTTTTTTTACCTCATATATGTGATATTATTTAAGATTTTAGATCGAGTCTATAAAATATAAATAAACTCAAAATATTAGGTTTTACAAGAAATTGGTAGGGAGTCGAGCGACAAGCTGAGCTCATATACCTTTCTGAATGACAATCTCTAATCTATGAAAAAGGGAACTACCTACTTTAGAGTTTGCATCATGACTAGCCATACAAGTCTTCAATTTCTTCACGAGGGACACAGTGTCATCACTGAGTTCCCCAAAGGTAGATGCTGCCAGGGATACCGAAACCATAACCATGCTCGGAACACTTACTTAGATATTTATTACGTTTGCGTGTAATGGCTACTGAATTGGCCTGACCAGGGGTGAAGCTGCGATACCTACTATTGATCGAGTTTATATTAAAAATAATTGTACGATTATAAAAAATAATAAAGAGTATATTTGATAGTTTAAAAGAAAAATATTTCATAAACAGAGCGGATAAATAAAAGCACACAGACCAAAATATAATATAAGACAGATAAAAAAATAGAGGGAATATAAAATAATGCTATATATGGTGCATAATTGTACGGAGACACAAAATTTTATTAAAGTTTTAATGGATCTTGTCGAAAATCACTGAAGTTTTAACATGGTGGAGCCCAAAAAGGGCATGAGGTCGGTAGTCATGTGAGAGGGGCGGTTTTGCCCTTGTTTTTTATTTTTTGATGGTATGTGTAGAACGATTGCTAACTGTTTTACATGTTGTGTGCAGGTTCGATGGAGATGGGTACGTGGCTACGTGCATCTTATTTATTTATTTATTTTCCGTGCAATTCACTTTTAAGTTTTAACCAAGAGTTCTGCATTCGGTACTAGCACAAATACAAATCCTAGCCCAAATACAAATACAAATACATCTTGCTATACACGCTCGTGTAGTACTATTTTTTAAGATTGTTAATAGGGGTACCAGATTAAGTGGGGGTGTACCAAAATCGAGATAAGACAAAACAGATTTTCATATTGGACAAAACAAGTTTTGCCTTGGCTTGGTACACTCCCACTTAACTTAGCACCCCCCATTAGCCGCCTTGCTATTTTTGTTCAGTCTAGTGTGTACTTCGGTACCAAACTAAAGCACTTGAATAAAATTACTGTTCATCGTGCATCACATTTTTCTGATCAACTACATTCTTAAAAGATATTCTGCATTGCTGTCCCAAAACATTGGTTCAAATGTCCAAAGTACGAAAAACGCATGCATTGCAAGCGGTAGATTCCTGTTGATATGAGTTATGCTATGCTGCAGAATGGTTCATGGTTTGCATATTAAAGATGGAAACGCATCGTATGTTTCGCGCTACGTAAGGACATCTCGTCTTAAACAGGAAGAATATTTTGGTGGAGCTAAATTTGTCAAGGTATATATATATATATATATATATATATGCAAGTCATGTCTCTGCTCTGGTCTTTAATATACCAATCAACTCTCATAGTTTGTAATGCCACCTTGCAGATTGGAGATCTTGAGGGACTATTTGGATTGTCCATGGCTAGCATTCATTTTCTTTGATCGATATTTAAAGTATTGGCTTTTTCTTATGGATCGGAACAAGTAGGTATTACCCTCATAAGGGAAAATTGGGAATATGTCCCCAAAATGAGCATTTATTTGGGAATATGTCCCAATTTTCCAATTAACGGTTTTGGACGGAAAAGGTGGACGGTGGGGCACATTTTGAAAATTGTAATAGTGAGATATATTCACAAAGAAAATTTGTTTTGGAGCCATATTCCCAATTTTTCCAAACAAGAAAAAAAAGATCCTTCTCAATTATGCATAATAATATATTAAAGTTTTGTTCAATTTATATATGAACTGTCCCAACAGGTAATACTAGTCTCACATACCACCATGGAAAGCTTTTGGTTCATGGAGAAATGGATAAACTTTGTAACTGTTTGTGATGCAAGTTTCAAAATCAGGTGCAAAATTACAAGTTTTGGCCACACAAAAAACACACACAAAGGGAACAATCATTCAAGACGCACCCATATTCAAGAGCCATGGTTCTTCCCGAGACTCGCAACATGATTACAAATAACAGCAATAGTACAACAATTTCAAACTCATTAAAGAATTAACAAAAAAGAAAAAAACGTCAAATATTTCATTCTTCATATCTTTTACAACTTTTCAGATGTTCTTAAAGTTCTAGAAGATGGAGATGTGCAGACACTTGGAGTGTTAGATTATGACAAACAATTGGAACATCCTGTTACTGCACACCCAAAGATCGATTCATTTACTGGTAAAGCTTAATTGTGCAGCTAGCCATTAATACACATGAAATAATATCTCCTAGCTATCGTTTGATATAAATGTTAATGTTGATTGAAGGTGAGATGTTTACCTTTGGGTGTCACTTCACACCACCTTACTGTACGTATCGGGTTATTTCTAAAGATGGATTCATGCATGATCCCATGCCAATAACATTATCAGGGCCTACCTTGATGCATGACTTTGCCATTACGAAAAATTTCGTAATTTTCATGGATTTGCCTCTGAAACTTTGATTGAAGGTATACTGCTAGTTCTTTTTAAACTAAGTGGAAATGTGGTTTTTGAGAATAAACCACTCATCTTGCACGGTATAAACATTTACAAATAATTAAACTTGTTGTTTGTTAAAACATAAGCTAGCATAACGCAAAACATTTTGTCAAATATTATGACTATTTTTATAGCTTGTATGCTTAACTTATATTTCAGAATTTTGTGACTGGAGAACCCGTTCTCGCATTTGATGCAACAAAGAAAGCTCTCTTTGGTATTCTTCCCCGATATTCAACAGATGAGCATAATATCAGATGGTTCGAACTTCCTAGTTGTTTTATATTTCACAACGGTGAGCCATAATGTTTCTCTCAGCACTTTCATAATAAGCATGGGAATAAAAACGTACGTAGCGTCTAGGAAACCGACTAGAGACAATGTAGCCAGCATATGACAAGTTCTAATATCCATACTCGCCAATTGTGCCTATTGCAAGTCCTAATTAATATCCGTATTTCGCGACAAATGAACTGAGTTCTTGTGCCAATATCTTTCCCTTTCATCGATTCAGCAATTATATTTTATTCGTGGTTTAGGTAACCACTCAAGTGAAAAGTGAATTCTGATATATAATTTATCCAACGATCAGTCAATGCTTGGGAAGACGGCGACGAAGTAGTTTTGATCACTTGTCGCCTTTAAAATACAGATTCAATGAGCATCGCCTACTGGATCGAGAATCCTTTGGATTTCAAAAGTGAACTGTAAGAAGTTTAGTTTTAACTACACATGAAATAATTTGTTTACCTTGTTTTTCTAACATCTTTTCTGTTTCCTACCAGGTATGAGATGAGGTTCAATATGAGAAATGGTTTAGTTGCACACAAAAAAACTTTCCATATCTTCTGTAGATTTTCCCCGTATTAATGACAATTACATTGGCAAGTAACTTTCATCTTCTTTTTTATCTTGGGATGTTTTCTTACGATGGTTCTTGTTTGGCTAATGCATCATCTATAATTCAGGAAACAAAGGTTTGTGTATGCATCTATGGTTGGAAAACTGAAAGGAATTATTAAACTTGATTTACATGCTGATCCATTGCTGGGAAAGCAAAATTTTGAGGTAGGAGGAAATATTAAAGGTATCTTTAACTTGGAACCTGGAAAGTTTTGCGGAGACACTATTTTTTTTTCTCGTGAGCCAGGAATGACATCTGAAGAAGATGATGGGTACTTAATATTCTTCGTATACGATGAAAACACTGGGTAATTATTGGCTCATATTTTCTGAATTCTCACCCTTATTTACAGTTTGCCTTGTCAGTAATAGCTAAATGTTGCATATTAGTATTTGATCCTAACTAGAGATTGGATAAGAGAAAGAAAAAGACAACTGAGAATGTTTTTCAGGCTTTCAGCCTTGTCCCATATTTCATTCTTCTAATTCTCATGTCACATAACAAGTATCATACATAATTTTTTCTTTATACTGTGAGGTTTGGTTTTACCATGACCTTGAATATATAGATAACCATTCAAGTCTGATACATTGCGATGCCAACAATATTTGTTCTTTCCATATGGTTCACAACTTCACATAGACATGGTCCCATATTTTCTTCTTAAGTATTTCATTTCACTTCAAATTTTCCGTTTAATTAGTAGGACCAAATCGATGTTGAATTTTATTTTTCTATTATTCCCACTCTATCACCTAACAAATATTGATATGTCAACTGGTGCAGAAAATCTGTAGTTAATGTAATTGATGCCAAAACAATGTCTTCTGATCCGGTTGCAGTTGTTGAGTTACCTCGTAGAGTTACCTTTGGACTCCATCAGTTCTTTCTAACAGAGGTCAGTTTTTAGTTCAGGTTGAAATCTGTAAGTTTGCATATCGGTTTTTCTAGGCCAGGATAGCTGGGTTAATTACTGAGCTATGTGTAAGTTCTCACAAAAGTGCCTGATTATTTAAACTGATATACAGTCCTTTAAAGTTACCACAATTAATAATGGGGAAATATTTTTGTAGCCCAAATAATTTTTTTCTATACCAAAAACCCATCATTTGAATCATTTATATATATAACCCATAATTATTTGGAGAAGTTGTTGATTACAAAAATAACCTTTTAGCTAAATTCATTTATCTATTTACTTATAAAGTTAATAACTTAATAACAAATAAGAACCCCTAAAAACCCGTATAAAGTAATTCTGCTGACTTTATTTATCATAACCGGTTTGCTCTGAAAATCGAAATTTTCACAGTTTAGTGATAAATCTAATTTTTAGTGATAATTGCAATTTTCACTTGCGTTTTTTTGCGATAATACTAATTTTTAGTGATAATTTCACCGAAATTACAATTTTCACTAGAAATAAAGGTGAAAAATGAATTTCTCCTAAAAATATTTTGAGTGAAAATATAACTTTTCAATGCTGAAATAGGTGAAAATAAATAAATTTCAATTGCATAACAAGAGGGAAAAGGGTGATAACGCAATTTGTCACTTAAATAAATATGAAAGAGGAAGTCTTTACTTAAAAATCGAAGGCAAATATAATTTTTCACCCAAAATATAAGTGAAAAGTGGATACATGTTACAAAATCATATAAATAAAAGATGCATAAACTTTCTTCTTAATGATCTCTTTAGTTTCCAT
Organism: Papaver atlanticum; assembly: GCA_023531105.1. Lineage (NCBI taxonomy): Eukaryota > Viridiplantae > Streptophyta > Magnoliopsida > Ranunculales > Papaveraceae > Papaver > Papaver atlanticum. The sequence goes on from JAJJMB010006318.1 coordinate 197,894, forward strand.
AAATATCTCGTTTGCTTCCGCATATATCTTGGGCTTAGCATAGTAATCTTGTCTAGCTTGTTTAAACATCAACTTTAGTTGTCTTAATTAGAATGACAAGTGTAGCTCATCATACTTATCTGACATTTCTTAAATGCACCATAAACGGAAGCCACACGTCGTATTTCAGTCTCACCGAATTGTTATTATACAACAGAAAAACAAATAGTACATAGAGAAGTTTGTGTAAGATGGTGGCAAGAAAATAAAAGGACGAGATCAAAAAAGCAATAAATATAATACTACCTCCTTTCTAAAAAGGTGGTGATATCACTTCTTTATTTTAGCCTAAAACTAGGTCAAATTGAAAAAATAAAAGTAACTCTGTTTTAGGAATGAAATGAGTATAATATACCCTAAGCAAGGTTTGAAGGAAGTGGGCAAGGTACGTATTGGAAGGACAGGAAGTGGGTTCTCCGATCTGATTTTTGAATTAAGAAGAAATCTTGCTAAATCAAACAAACCTCTTTGATATCAAAAGTTCGAAACCTTTATTTCAAATAACCAATAAAGATATGATGTAAAACTTCAAATAACACATCAAAAAAAAAATAACTTCAATGATCTTTTTCTTCAAACGTAATATCCATTTCAAAAATACAAGATGAAATTAAACTAAATCGACTAAAGTAACACAAAATGAATCAAGAAAATTTAGATTATAAACAGAAATGTATAATACAGGAGAAAAGGAAATTAAAAAAACAAGCCAAGATGCAAGATGTAAGATTTTTTTTTTCCAAAGATTAGTTTGTTAACAACATCAATATCATGAACTGCTTCAAAAAGAATAAATAAATAAATCATGAACCGATGAACATACCACTAGTAGTTGTCTATGGATTCTCTATGATGTCTAACATCAAGAACCCTGTTATCGTATGATACAGATTTATGAAGAATATATGATTGATAAAAATTTATGAAAAATATAGGAAACAAGCACGATTGCCCGTGTTTCCAGGGAAAAAAAGAGAGAGAGAAAAAAAATAACCATAATGACCCGTTCTAATGTGAATAATAAATTTCCAATTAATGAATAATAAATAAGGTAGAAAAGGATATTTTTGGCATCAGATAAACGTTAAAACAGAAAATTAACCCTAAATTGATATAATATTCTGTTCTATACTATTAATATCATATTTTGGGTTTTAGATATATAAAATATTAATGGAGGGTTTTTGAAAGAGAGAACCCATTCTTGGGTTCTCCAGAAATTTCCAATAATTTATTTATAGAACTATTTTTTGGGCACCATAACTTTTTTATGGGGACCGTTAAATTAGTAGGTGACCCCTTATTAAGGGATAAGAGGGTGTCTAAGTGGGAGAAAACGACTAGATTTTCACTTTACTTATTTATATTTTTAAAATAAAAGTTCTAAAATTTTATTTAAAAGTTAAAAAAGTTAATTTGTTTTCGATTTTTTTATTATGTTCGGTTCGGCTGGTAAAAAAATCTAGCCGAACCGAACAACCAAGCCTAATAAAAAAAATTAAACCAAAAAAAGAACGTGCACCTAGCTCAGCTGGTCATCCCCGTTTCCCAAAGTTTCATGCGCTCCAGGAGGTCCAAGGTTCGAGCCCCCAATGACGTAACATTGCAGGAATTAACATGGAAGGTAGAGTTAGCTTGCCCCTTGTGACACAATCTCAGCCCCACCATCCGCTTCGGCTCCCTTGGCTAGGTTACCCATGATGCTCGCTGGTAGGCTAGCATAGCAACCTGTTCAATTAATGTAGTAGTATGTTGTTGGAGCTTAGCTTGTTAGGCTTCCAACTAGTTAATGTAATACTCTTTATCCAATAATAAGAAAATGTTTTAATAATTAAAAAAAAAAGATAAAAATTAAATTAAATTAAATTAAACTTAAACTTAAAATAATAGATATATATTATAAAAAACATAACAAGTGATAAAACACCAAGGTGACCAAATATAGTAGACAAAAACTCCAACCATAAGTTGAGATCTATAAAAACTCTATATAGAAAAAGATTGATACGAAACCCCCAAATATTTTCATTTCTAAAAAATAACAACACTACCCATATGTACTTTTTCTTTTTCTACTTCTCTTCGTTAAATTCAATCTTCATTTTATGATTGACCAACAATACATCCGCCTCCTTATCTTCGTTATCTACCAATACCACCAGCACCTCCTCCTTCTTCCTCATACCACCGAAACCACTATCATTTTCTGATCCTCCACTAACGCCACATCTGTGTCTTCTTCGTCCTCTTTCCTCACCACCAGCACCCCTACACCTTCTCCAACTCCAATACAATCAAATCTCATTTCTAAACCACCTACACCATCTCTGCCTCCAATTTTACGACCTCCATCTCCTATAAGGAAATAGTTAGGTAAACTCGTTATATGTCTAGACCCGCCACCAACAACGCCTTCTCCTCCTCCTTCTATCCTCTTCAAACATCACCAACACCTCCAAATCATCAGCGTCGAAAATCATCATCAAAAAATAATGATACATTATCCTTGTCAAAACTAGCATTTTGTGTTAGTGAAATGTCAGAAAAATAATGAAACCAAATTCAGTTTCATCAATTTTTACAAAAACTAAACAATGTTGAAACCAATTTTTGTGTTGGTGAAATGTCAGAAAAATGATGAAACCAAATTTGGTTTCATCAAATTTTACAAAAACTACAATATTGAAACCAATTTTTGTGTTGGTGAAAACAACAAGTTTTGTTGAAACCAAATTTGGTTTCATCTGATTTTTGCCTACTTTTTATCATGAAACCAAAGTTTAATGGTGAAATAATACGTTTATGTTGAAACCAAATTTGGTTTCATCTAAATTTTTCCTAGTTTATTCAATTTGGTGATTTGGTTTCTTCGTTTGAAATTGTGTTGGTGAAATGCAAATTTTATGTTAAAACCAAATTTGGTTTCATCATTTTTTTTTTGCCTAATTAAATGGGGTATTTCAGACATATTAAATCAAGAATGATTAATTGGGGGATATGAAAAGTAATTGGGGGATATTTTACTGTTCATGCTGGCATGGTTTTTCAATATCGGCAATCAAAATCGACATGGTTTTTCCATGCCGGCGTGTACTGTAAAATATCCCCCAATTACTTTCCATATCCCCCAATTAATCCTTCTAAATCAAATGGGGTTTTTTGTGGATAATTTGTTTTGTTAGAGTTTTTGTATATAGATAGTGATACCTTTGGGGTTATAACTCACGACCTGAAAACATAACAAAAATAACATAAGGACATTTAGCCATTCTGATAAATATATGGATAATGGGTTTTCATTTTTACTTCATAATGACTTAGTAAAAATTTGAAGAATAGTCCCCAGGCCAAGCCTCATTGTCTCGTACTATCTTTCTTTTATCTTCGGTTTTTATTTTTATTTTTTAATTACCTTGTGTTAATTGGGTTTGAGATTTTATATGTATGTACAGGAGCAACTCGGCACAAACAAAGTTTTAAACAATGAAATACTCGTTGATGCCACTATAATATTGGGTAATGATATCAATGATTAGAAAATGTTCAAGATGTGCAAAATATTGATTCAATACATGTGATTGGCTATTTTTACGTCGTAGGAAAGTTAACTACATATCGCAGGATGATGCTGTTGTCAGAGAAGGCCAACACTCTATCCATGTTAGCATTTTCATAAATAAAATATTCGTAGTAATTGCATTAACTTGGTAAGAATTTCGTCTCTCATTTTATAACTTTTAAAATCAAATACGTAATTCAAAAGGCGGAATTGAGGGGGCACGCTATCAGACCGTGCGTTGGCTACTAATTTTTTTGAATTGTGGTTGTGAAGATTTTCACTACATGATCCCAAACAATGAAAACAATGATGAGTTAATTGCTGCAGGAAAACAATGGACGTCTGCATTTGATCCCAAACTTAAAAGTTAGCTATAACAAGTTGGCAGCTTTACTCGATTACATGTATATCGAAATTACCCTATGTTCTCTCTGTGTATGTATATATGAGTACATAACTGGTGGATGTTCTTCCATCTGTTCATCGGTGTCGGTAATTCTCGGCAGTTAGACTGCGCATTCCCGCCTTATTGTCATTTTTTTTTTTGGTTATTTAGTTTTTGGTACTCAGGTTTTGACCAAAACCTGGATTTGGTCTAACATTTGTCCAGGTTTTGCGTTTGGTCTAAAGACCAACGTTGACCCGCGTTGACTCGGTTATATGGTGACGTGTCTAACCATTTGACTTGGTTATTTTTGCGCACCCCTTAAATTATTAGGTATTCTTCCTTCTATTTTTTCTCTTTGTTTTCTTTTCATGTTAGTTTGAGTGAATCAACTAGTGAAGCTGCGTAGATAAAAGTGGAGTGATTCTATGCCTCTAATCCTCTCCTAAAATCTTTTTCAAATGCATTTCACACTGAACAAGGGATTTTGAGAATCCATGTGGTTATCAAGGATCAGAAGAAGAGGAAAAAAAGTCTCTAGATGCGATTCAGTGTTCATCTTAGCAAGCTCAAATCAATCATCCTTACCTATCTTTACTTATCAATCTTTGGAATCCTAAAGTCTTTCACTAAGATCTTAACTTGTATGTACATTTACAGTAACCACTCTGTTGCCATTGAAATCAATCAAACCAAAAAAATAGACAATCAATCTCATATACATCAAACAAACACGAAGCACAATTCTACTATTATGGAAAATCCGAATTTTTACAAGAACATATCCAGGATAATTACTTTCAAGGAAAATAACAACAAGCAAAACATCAACCCTAAACATCTGCAAATTCTTCAGTATCATTACAACCTTCTTTATACAATCAAAAACCAAGGTTGTAACTCTGCAATCCCAACTGCAAAGGAAAGCTATACTACCATTTCTACTGTAACTCGTCAAGCTGCTTTCCATATTATGCTTTCGTTGCCAACAGAATCCCAAAACCAAAATATTCATCACAAAACAAAAACCACCAGCATTCACAGAGAAAAAAATCACAAAAGATCTTACCACCAAATGTCAGATGTTGAAACTCCCTTTTCCAAGCACTTCTTCAGCGACTTTAAATACAACCAATTTCCTCATAAATTTTCACGAAGATGTTCAAGAGCCCCTCAATGCTCTAGTTCTAAGGAAATTGATAGTATTTCAGAGATGATTACTCAGAATCATCCTCACTGTCGCTGGTATAGTTCAACTCATCAAAGACATAGTAAACACCCTTACCATCGTCACTGTCAGAAGTTGTATAAGGCCCATGGAGATCTTCATCTTCATCTTCATTACCCTCATCTTCACTATCGCTGCAAGGCACCGTTGGACCAGAGACACAAGATTCCCATCGATATCCATCCCTTCAATTTCCACTTCGTCAGAATCAACATTTAGCGGCTCTGGCATGGTCCGAGAAAACTTTCGGGGTTCATGGGTCTTCTGTGCTAGATAGCGTTCATACATCATATCTTCAAATTCCTGCCTTTTCTTATTCTTCTTCCCCTTCTCCAATTTTCTTGCTTTTTTCTTCTTCTTTAGAGAATCATCACTACTTTCCTCCATCTCTTCTTCATAATATTCTTTCTTTTCTTCATTCTCACTGTCACTCTCAGTCATGCTTCGAGTCTTCCCCATGATGGCTTCCATTCTCCTCTTCGTTGAAGTCTCCTGCGATGTCGTCGTGCATCAACAGCCTCTACCTTTCTCAGCCATAGTTGGAACTCCTCATCATTCTCAATTCTCAATCTCTCAAATTCTTCTCTGTCTTCCTGCTCTTTCTTCTTGGTCTTCTCAAGATTCAAATAATCTATTAAACTCTCCATCTCTGTACTGGTCAAAGCTTCAATTGCATTTTTTTCATGTCGCATGGCATCCGATTTAGGTGGTAGGTTTGAACTTCCTCCTCCGGCAGAACTGGATGCAGCATCGACCATTTTTCTTAATCTCTTTTTATCTATCTTTTCTTTGCCTCTTTTGGTTTAATCCCTGGCTTATTACCCTACCTCTCTTAAATAATGGTGGTAGATTAGCCATAAATGGCCCTTTATGGCATTTGGTCAAGCATCTTGTCGCTTGGATATTCACGCCACTTCAATGCCATGCGCAACCCTTCAGTTTTTATCATTATCCTACTAAACCCTATTTTCAAAGTCTAATTTTAGACGTTTCATTTACCTTCAATTCTGCTGGAATTACTTTTAAGAGAAAAGTAATTAAGTTACCTAATTTTGAAGAGTTTATTTGAGTTTTAATTAAAACTATTGGTTTTATGCAGATTCAGAGCAAGAAGCACCTGTTGGGAGGCACTTTTTTTAAATTGGGGTATCATTAACAGCTGGATTATCTCTTACGTCTCTCAGGCAATCATGCCGTTTCACCTTAAGAAAAAATCCTCTTCTACCACCACGAGTAAACCCAAAATTCACCCCAATAATTTTTACCTTTACCATCCCCAGATTTTATTACCCCACACAACTCTGTTTATGGCATTTGGAAGGATGTGCAAAAATACTCAAGGTTACTACCTATGCAAAGACAAAGCTCTTAAATACTCACCAACTTTCATATCCATCATGCTTACGTATGTCCAAGACGTACAAAGAATAAAGTTAAGATACTTGGTTGAGTATACCCCCTGCATGGTTCTTGGTTACAAACATCACGTGATAACTAAGCCAATGTCCCTATCAGCTACTCCTAGAAAGGGTACCATGTTATCTAATAGCTCTGATAAGAGCTCTTTGTTTAAATACAAAAAGTGGGAATCTTTCACAAAACCATACCTTTCCAAAACTCCTCACCTTGCTGACCATTTTCAACTCTTTCATAGTTCCCATTTTAAGGATCAGTTTGATTTTGATGCCACAGTCAGGCTGCAGCTTCATATTTGTATGATCGGACTTTATCATAATCCTTGCACTGATACAAGAATCTTTTACCTTCATATATTTATTTTAATCTCTAGCCAATCTCCCATCTCTGATAAAAACTTCTTTCTCTTCATCTCTATTATAATCTATATGGAATCCTCTCCAACTCAGACCTCTAACACTTCTGAAAACCTTGAAATTCAATACCTCACTAAACAAATGGAAGACAAGCTTACACTACCCTCTTCCTTAACTGAACCTATCTTTATAGATAAAACTGTTATCTTGGCTGAAGATGATAATAGTTGGAAATGGTGCATGGTTGGCTATGTTTGTTGTGAAACTCTTGTTCCTACCTCCTCTATCCGTTATTATATCTGTAATCACTGGCCACTAGCTCAAACACCTTCAGTTACTACATTCAATGGTTTGAAAAACAAAGTTCTTATTAGATTTCTAGCTGAGAGTGATTTCAACAGGGTAAATTCTCAGAGACCTTGGTATGCGTGTGGTCATCTAATGATTCTCAAAGTCGTCCACCCAAATGGCTGTCCAGCAAATCATCAAGTTTCTTTTGTTGAAGAACTGTTTTGGCTCATACTATGTAACATTTATACATATTGATCTCTGTACCATGGTGACTATTATTATAGAGGCGGAATTCAGAATAATAATAGACGAAAACTAGAAAACTAAACACAAAGTAGTAATTCGAAGAAATATATCTTCTCTAGATTATGAATAAGAAAACTATTACAATTCTCTCTTTGTAACGCTCACAATCTCTCTAGGTAAATAACCTTAAAATATTTTCTAAGCTTGCTTTTACAATAATTAATTGCCTCACAAACTTCTCTCTAGGTATGTGTGTTAAACATCCTTTTCTAGGTGTCAAACCACACTCTCTAGATTGTCTTAGCTATGAGCTAAACATCTCTATTTATAGCTTTAACAGTTTCCCAAACCTTATAGGAATCTATTTCCTTATCTAGGAATTCCATTTCTAGGTATATTTCCCTTTCTAGGAATATTACCTTGTCTAGGAAGTATTTCCTTATCTTGGCATACTTCCTTACTTTGGTTTGGTTTCCCAAACCTCTTAGAAATTTATTTTCCTTTTATAGGAATACTGCCTTAAATCAGTAATCCCTCCTAAATTACATTTATATCCTCAATCCATCTTGAGGATCACTAGTTCACGGAGAGAGAAAGATACACATGTATCAAACATCCCAAAGGAATGTACCGAATTTGAAGATCTTCAAAAACTCACTCTCAAGCTGGGAGAACTAGTAGAAGCTCAACCACCCTACGGAAACCATCATTTAAAGAATAACGTTAAAGTTTGTGTTAGAGTATGTGTTCAGAAAGCTCTACCAACTGGCATTCCCCTCTTCACCTCAGGAAGAGATCAACCTTTTCTGATTGAATGCAGATATTACAAAGTCCCTAAGTACTTCTGTACTTCGTGTCGTGTTTTAGATCACAAAGATGCTAATTGTCCAGCTTGGAAATCTAAATAGAAGTTATTACAAGAAGTAACTGCCTCAAGCTCAAAATATGTTCTCCCAGCTGTCTCGAAGTTAATGATGCCAAAAGGACCATAGGCGCAACATTCCTTGCCAACTACCAATCTGGTTATTCAAGATACCATCATGTCTCCAGCTGAAGTAGTACGTGAAACTCAAATTTATGATGTTAATGATCATGACAGCACTAGAGGTAAAGCTAAGGACTTAGCTCAAAGTTCTGAGAATGTGATTCAAAAAGGATTAGCTAATAATTTCCAGATGGGCCCTTTTGATAATCGATCTACTTCTTTGAAGATATTCGATGTTGGGCCTGTCCGGCAGAGCTCATCACATTTGAACAACGGTCTTCCAGTTATTTTTAAGCAAGTTACTACACAAAATGTCATAGTTGAAAATTGAAGTATCCCCTATGAATCGTTGAATCGGGGTCCGATTCGTACCACCAACTCGTCCATAAGATTCAAAACTGCGGCTGTTCTGGCAAATCAACCTGCTATCAATAGAGAAGAAGTTATTTCTGCTGCTGCTGAGCATGATGCTCTATCTAATCTCAAAAGGAAAACTAACCCAAGAGATTATTTGAGAAAACGCACCAGAGCTAGTAATTCTACCCTAGCTAGCATTGTGGTAATCCAAATCAATATGATATATATGAACTTGATTATTCAACCCTTTGTCCTCCTATTACCAAATTAGGAGATCTCCCTGCCATTAACCTCTCAAACTGTACTCTTAATATCCATTCTCTAGTTCCTATCGGAAACCAAAATGAATAAAGACTTGGCTGCTAGAAGAATGAATTTTTTTGGATACCCTTGCACTTTTAATGTCCCAAGTATTGGTAGAAGTGGTGGTCTTGTTCTTTCCTAGAAAAAGGAAATTCAACTCAATGTTTTATCTTATAGTTTGAGGGGCATCTATGTTACTTCTACTAACATTATCCATTCCAAACTTTGTCACTTACATTTCACATATGGTGAACCTAATAGCAGTCTTAGACAAGCCTTTTGGGAAAGTCAATGTCAATTACCTCCTTTACCTATAGATGAACCTGTCTTCTTCATAGGTGGTTTTAATGCTCTTCTAGGTACCGAAGATAAAAATGGTGGCCTAGAAGTTGATGTTTCTGATTTTCTTAATCTTAGGAATTTTTTTGATACTTTTGATTTGCATGATCCTGGGTTCTCTGGCCCTAGATTTACTGGGTCTAATATGCAACAAGGTCCTGATCTAATCCTTGAACGTCTTGATAGATGTCTTATTAATCCCATTGCTGAAACTTTGTTCCCTAAACTGTTTGTTAATAACTTTCCAAGAGATTTCTATGATCATTGTCCCATGCATATTGGTTTTAACTATGATGATATTTGCATGACTAGGCCTTTTCACTTCATGGCTATGTGGATAGAGGATCTGAAAATGCGGGGGTCTAACAACCACACCCAACAATTCGTTTGGAAATCTGATAGGACTTACTCCAATACACTTTCTAAGGAATCAACTAGACAGTTAGACTCAATCAAGAGTAAAGTATATCAAAGAGTTTAATATCTCTGTTTCACAATGTAATCAGCAAATCAAACAGATAGAAATCCGTGAGCCTGATTATTATGTGAAACAACTTGAACGGTACCAAAGACCAATGTTCAAGTGTCAATCAATTTAAATCAACAACCAAAGGTTGGATATTCTAATTGATTGATCTTAACGCACAACCTGTGATATTTCAATTATATAACAAAATATAATGCGGAAAATAAATAACACAGATACCAGAATTTTGTTAACGAGGAAATCGCAAATGTAGAAAACCCACGAGACCTAGTCCAGATTGAACATCACACTTTATTAAGCCGGTACAGACTCTAGCCTACTACCAATTAACTTCAGACTGGACTGTAGTTGAACCTTAATCAATCTCACACTGATTCAAGGTACAGTTGTGTTCCTTACGTCTCTGATCCCAGCAGGATACTACGCACTTGATTCCCTTAGTTAATCTCACCCACAACCAAGAGTTGCTACGATCCAAAATCGAAGACTTGATAAACAAATCTGTCTCACACAGAAAAGTCTATAGATTGAATAATCTGTCTCCCACAGAAATACCTAAGAGATTTTTTTCCGTCTTTTGATAAATCAAGGTTAACAGGAACCAATTGATAAACCGGACTTATATTCCCAAAGAACAGACTAGTATTATCAATCACCTCACAAAAATCTTAATCGACTAGCGAAACAAGATATTGTGGAATCACAAACGATGAGACGAAGATGTTTGTGATTTCTTTTATCTTGCCTATCGGAGAAATTAATCTCGAGTCAATTATTTAAATTGTACTCAATAAGATAGAATCGGGCAAGATCAAAACACGAAACTACAAATAAAATAGTTGGGTATGGATTCACAGTCCCAATGAAGTATTTGAAGTCGTTAACCTACAGGGTCTCGATAGAAACCTAAGGTTAAAGGAGAATCGACTTTAGTTGATGCAACTAGTAACACACATGAGGTGTGGGGATTAGGTTTCCCAGTTGCTAGAGTTCTCCTTTATATAGTTCTCAAATCAGGGTTTGTAATCCAAGTTACCTTTGTAACAAAGCATTCAATATTCACCGTTAGATGAAAAACCTAATTCAACCAAGCTAATATCTTTCAACTGTTAGATCGAACTTAGCTTGTTACACACAAATGAAATGTACCCTCATTTAGGTTTATGTAACCGTACCTAAACGTGCACATCATGTTGGCTCAACAATAGTTAACGAAGTTAGCCATATGATTACTCTAATATAAACCTTATTCATCTTTACCATAACTAGTTCAAATGACTCAAATGAAACTAGTTACAGAGCCGTTCAATTGTTATATTCTCATAGAAGTATACAAGAACACAATTGAAGGAAAATCGATTTGATTCACTCGAATCAATACATGAACATTATAGCCACGGTTTGCAAAGATTGCATTCCTTAATTTATAAATGTTTAAGTTCATGTAAAACCGATTTTAGAAAGTAAGCAACTCAAGTATGCAAACGGGTACGCATACTTAAGTAGCCGGACCGAGTTTGGTTACGCCAGTACGCTTACGGGTGCGCATACCTATTCACACTCCAAACTCCAGCATAAATTCACGGACGTGAGAATTCCGCCAGTATTCGTACGGGTACACATACTTGCCAAGAAATCCAACAACCGCCAGTACGCGTACGGGTACACATATTTCAGATTCCCGGTTTCTGACTTACACACAAATGTGATAACACACTATGTTTATATCCAAACATGGTTACATGATTCTAAGCTCTTTATTTCAATCATTGAAACTTTCTTAGAGGATGACAATAGACGTTTTCACACACTATTAGCATCAAAGCAATTTTCAAGATATTGAAATTATCATTAATGAAACATTCAAAAACTACACCAAATGATTGTATCACACAAACCATGTAAGATGTTACTCGACAATTTTCTCATGATATAAGATGAACTTGGTTGAAGCAAAAGCTTGCCAACACATATTTCGAGAAATATGTAAGCGAGATAAACTCAACTCGAAATCTCAAATGTGTATATAGAAAACTATATCATAATACGACTTATGTCTCAATATAGGAGATAAAGTAGAAATATACTTTCCAAGTGATAGATGAGTTTCAGTCTCCACATACCTTTTGTCGATGAAGTTCCACAAGCCCCCCTTAGTAGTTCTTCGTCTTCAAATGATGAACGCCGTAAATTCTAAAGTTAAACTACACAATCTATGTCCTAGTCCGAGACATCTATAAATAGGATAGAAATCAAGGCTTATAGTTTTGATCACTAACATTGACAAACATGCTTGAGATAGCAACGCATGCGAGTTCGACCGAGCAATGCTCTAACAATCTCCCCCTTTGTCAATTTTAGTGACAAAACTATCAATACATATGGATTACAAAATAAATAAAATTTGTAGCTTCTCACCCAAATCCTTGATCTCCATGGCATCTTCAACACGACTCAAAAACTTTGTAACTTCCAAGTACTCAATGATCCTAAATGTGTTCAACTCAACATCATAGTTATTGAAGATCCGTAGCGATAACAATGAGAAAACAAATGCTATCGATCATTGTTATGCAGTGTCATAGTATTATTACACATCATCAAAGTTCAATTGTATCACAACTTTGACAACAATACTATGGTGATATGTATCACTGCCCCTTAGTCAATACTTCATCTCAACATGAAAACCACTCCCCCTTACATAATGATCCTTAAACATGTTTTGGGGTAAAAACTGATTCTGGTAGTTTTGGTAAATTTGGGTGTGTTGATGAGAAACGAATTCAAACCCTAAACAAATGTACCGCACAGGAGTACTTTTAGATTCGAGAGATCAATCTGTAAGACTCTGGCCTAAACCAAGAAATGGCCGTTCCAGATTCAATTCGGTCACAAAGTGAAGGAGAAGGGTTGATCTTAGGGAGGGAAACGAAGAAGGTGTTTGAGATCAGAATGTTGAATTATGAAGGTGTGGCTGTTTTATGACTTGTATCAGAATATGTTTTCTGGCTACTTGTGTTCTGTTGAAACAGGTTGAAAACCTATTTATACAAGTCATTGAGCGCACCCTGATCTCGTAGGAAGTGGAGGCAGTTAAGTAGTGGAGAAGTGGGGTTGTGCGAAAAGGTGGTGACAGTCACATTTCCATTATAGAGGAAGACTGGCCAGCCCTTACACCCACTACTCTCTTACTGCTATTAACCATTCCCCTTTTTCCTGACACTTTCTCGTATGCGGCGCGTTGCACGCTGCACGCTGTAAACCGCCAAACCAATATCCCAGTGAACATCCCCCAATTTGTGACATGTTTTATGTCTCAAGTATTTTGTAGGAAAATATATACAGCAGGCTGCTGAATGAGTCAAGTCGTGAGACTCGCCGCTTAAAGCAGCATATAGTGCTTTTAGGTCAAATAATAAAATTATTTGTGGAATCAATATTTATAAAGCATCGTTTATAATTGATGCACATGAAGCATCGCTTTTAAACAAGCTGCTAAAAATAATCGATGTGCTGGAAGCATCATTGTTTTAGAGCTCGTCCAAATTAGTCGCGAGCTTAACGTCTTAAAAGTAGAGTGACCGACCATTTTCAGGGAGTATGAGCTGTGCGTGTGTGCCTGAGGATGGCCGGTCGGTCCCTATAGGAGAGTGGAGACTGGTAGCCATTCTAAAATCCTATCGGTCGATCCAGGTTAGATCTGGGCCGCTTAAATCGGCTATCCAAGTTGAGTGGCTGAAACGATTTGCGGCAGTTAATGATTACTGTTGAATTATTAGAATTGTATATAAGCAGTGCGAATTTCCACCTTTGGGCGATCATTTGGGAACCCTATGGGCAAGTGATCAAATTTTAGATAGTGGTAAGAAATGAGGTTGTCGTTCACTCGGATTTGTAAATATTAAAGTTTTTAAAAATACTAAATAAATAAATACAAAGATATTTAACAATGGGCGAGAGGTACTGGGACTAAGGATTTAGCAAATCTTTATAATATAAGGTTCACTTATTTATTCTCAACAATTTTAGCTCAAGAAATATAAACATGGACTCTATTTTTGCCAAGGTAGATTCTAAAAACATTGATTGTAAATGTTAAGCATGGGACATCAAATCACCTAAGCTAAGCATGACCCATCTAATCAAATGACAACCAATTTAATCAAATCGTATTTCAATTAATTTTAGTGCAAAAGTCATAAAAAAGAATAAAACAAATTTACCCATGTATGAAGTTCGGCCTCCTCCGTCGTCCCAGTGTTGGGGTTTAACTCATCATGTCGAAAACACACTCAAAATATGATTCATGGCTCAAAAAGTGTTTACAAGAAGAGAAAATAATGAAACAGGAAATCTGCAACAGCACAGGTGCGTTACAGACCGACTGTTTCAATTCTCAACTGTTATGATGAAGATAATCGTTACAAATCTGAAGATAAATGTTGCAGAAGAGGATGAAGAAACTGTTACAATGATGATAAATGTTGCAAACCAGTTGAAGTAACTGTTACAACGAAGATAAATGTTGCAAACCAGTTGAAGAAACTGTTACAACCAGTTGAAGAAACCGTCGTTGTTTCCTTGTTCTTCACGAGCAGCAGCAGCAACAACAACAACAGAGTTCTGAAAACTCTTGATTCACGCCTCCTGAGCTCTCCTCTCGACCCCCAAACTCTCGACACCCCTTCTATATGACCTGGGTAATCTATTTATACCCGAAAGATGCATCGAATCTCCTCCATAACTTCAAAAAATCTTCTCTTTATTATTTTTATTCTCACAACAATAATTTCCATTTTTTGATCTTCCACGCGCATGCAGCTGTATTTATTTCCTTATATACCTTCTTCACGCTCCATAATATCGATTAAGTCTTCCAAACACGTGCAGTACACGTTTAAATTCCTCACAACTCGTGCAAGCTCATGTTTTTCCTCCAACTCCCTGTTTGGATTAAACCAAGTTATCCAGCAAAATTTTATTGATAAAATCACCCATACTAGATTTCTATAGTCATATCACGTCTAACCACTAAGTTTCAGGGATTGAATTTCACTAAATCACTTCCAAACATCCGATCGAAATTCTGCTGTTAATGAAAATATTTTCTCGCCAAAATTCATTTTTTGAATTTGAGAAGAAGATGTCCTCCCCCTAATCCTGCACGGGTGTCCCTTTAGCACTTGTCTTATGGGATGCAAATAGTAATTTTTGGGCGTATATAGTAATTTTTCCGGGGTTCCTCCGACAAATTTTTGGGGTGCTTCTGGTGCATTTCTGGGGTGCCTTTAGTACTCTATCCTGGGGTGTAAAACACCACTTTTCGAGCCAATTTCGCCGCAATAGCTTATTTCTCTAAAAATACCTACAAAGACATAAAATAACAAAATAAATACAAAATCGAACACTAACAATATATACAATTGTGACATATTAGACACAATAATGCGTCTATCAGCATGCCACGACTTGGACGATCGTTCTCTGTGGAGGGGGGATGGCCGGTGATCACGGCGTTATCCTGTTGGCGTCCTGAAAATAAATATAGACCATCCGACTAGGTTAGCGAAGTTGGATGGACGGGATGATTTGCGGCAGTTGCGTACTGTCGTTGATTCAATTTAGGGTTTAGAAGCCATGTGGCCAACACTATTTAGGCTAATCGATTCAAGGCACTGGACATTGGTTTGAGCAGGCCGATTGGTCAGATGCAAAGGCGGGCTGCCGGTGAGCATGCTGACATCTATGAGACCGCCTAAAATTAGATCTAAGTCATTCAATATGGCTGGCGAAGATAGACGGATGTGATCGATTTGCGACAGCAGCACGCTGCCGCAACGCAAATTAGGGTTTCTGAAATAACGCGTTCACCCTAGTTTTATCAAACGATTTGATGCGCTCTTGGCTTTCCATGGGCAAGTCGATCGACCAGGGATGGAGCTGGGTCGCCGGTGAACACACCGACACCTCTTTGATCATTCGAAGGAAGATGTAAAACGTCCAACTAGGCTAGCTAAGTTGGGCGGATGTGATGGATTTGAGACCATTATGGTCGATCTTAGCTCGTTTGAGCCTCTTTTCAATAGCGTGATAATCCTAACTTCTGGCCAACGATTAGGGGTGTTGCTGGAGGGATAAACAGGTTCGATTGGCTGGGATGATAGTTGGCCCGCCGGTGTACACCATGGAGCTTGCTTGATCTCACTGGGAGAAGGCCAAGCTTGTCGAATTGGCCGGCCAAATCTTGTGGCCGTGATTTTTTAAGACTTACATGGGCAGTCTAGGCTTATTTTTCTTAAGGAACTTAAGAGCACTTTTAACTAAAGCATTTTGACATAAAAATCTGTTTATCAGAGAGCGGTGTAACTTGTGTGTTCCCGAGTATTTTCACGCAGATCTTAATACTGACACTTCGGGAGATTCGTGCTACTCCGCTGCGAGTGAACATTAATCGTCATGTCATGTCAATATTGAGAGTTCAGCTGGGAAACATAGCATAGGAAAATACCAGGCAGGCCATGCATTAGTGAATAATGCCGGCGGAAGATAAAATTCATAGAATATTTGGGATTGTTGCTACATGCACCATTCTGAGTAAATTTTATATATACAAATATATATTGAATTGCTCAATACATACGAAATCGAAGAGGCTTATGCACTCATTACTTTTAAATGGCTTTTTGTTCCTTTGTAGGATGGCAGCCCATTAAATACAGGTTTTCACAATTTTGACCCTGAACTGAAAAGCACCATCAACATTAAGTCCCTTGCTTAGCACGGAACAGTGACATTGTTGCGGGATAAGCATCAGATGGTGACAATCAATAAAATTCACGAAGGAGGTTGGCGTACATTACTAGGATAGATGTCAGCTCGGCACTTGAGCAAGACACGTTTCTTCTAGCATACGTCAATTGCCTCTAGGTAGATAAATATCCACGCGATCGTCTTCCCGCATCTAAAGCCTTTATACACGGCAGGTAGAGACTCCTTTTCTTCCCCAGATCTTTCTATTTGTGGAATATAAAAGGAAACACTTGAGCCTTTATTTTCATATCGATCATCATAGAGCTGCATTCTTCTTCGTTCCAGGTATTGCTTCATATTCTCATGTGATTTGATTTGATTCTGATTTTTTTTGTCACGTTGATTGTTAATATAACCGTAACGCCTCTTTGCAGTATATGATGGGAACCACTGGTGATGATTATTCTTCTAATTCTCCAGAGAAGAGCTTTCAAGTCGACAAACCCAAGACTATCGCATTCGAGGAGGTACTAGATAAAATTGATCCTCCGTTTCGCGAAGCTGGTCGGGCCATACAGGGTATGCCTCTCATACATTTACGCATCGTTCGAGAGCATGTTCAAGCTTTCCTGGTTTCGGTTAGCATGGTGGAGAAGTGGAGGCACGATGAAGCGTCTCAGCCAACGAGCGCAAGGGCTGAAAGATTCGCGGCTCGTCTAAAGCGACGAAGGATTGAGCATAAGCAGCCTCCAGGTGGGGATAAACATGATTACCCTATTCATAACGGCGTCATAATTCTCAACTCTGACGTGGACGAACCGGAACATCCTCAAAAGGTTGTTGGAGCAGTTTCTGAAAAGGATGTCGGGGCAGCTTCCGAATAGTGTAGAGGAGCGGCATCTAGAGAAGATGTTAAAGCGGACTCCGAAGTGGATGTTGGTGCAGCTTCCGAAAGGGAGGTTGGGACGGCTTCTAGAGAGGATGTGGGAGCAGTTTGTGAAAAATATGTTGAAGCAGCTTCCAATGAGGACTCCAGTGAAGGCGCCGTTGATCCCTAGATTTTCCACTTCGTTATTTCCCTTCATAGATGATCATCTTTTCGTAGCTTGTAGACGTTTTTGGTATTCAGTGGTTTTTTTTTATGTAACTGGAGCCTGGACGTTGTCAAATAATAGTTCTTTATTTGTGCTGCTTTCATAACTTTATGTTTCCAGTTGGATGAGTGAACGAAACCTCCCGATAAGAAATCCAAATTCTTAGAAGTATCTCGAAATTCTAGATGTAGCACTCTCCGGTAGGGTTACAATAGAATCTCCCCGTTCTATCGAGGCGATGTGGCCGATGGGAAGGCGACACATATAAGTGGTGATGTGCTTTCCTTTCATGTGACCGGATACCGCTTCATGATGATATTTATTATATGTAACCCTAATAACGACAGCTTGAAGTAGGGATGCAGTGATTAAAATGGAGGATTCGGCCACGAACCTGTAACTTCCATTTGATATTACCCTTGCATATCACATGTGTTGTGCTTCTATAAAAAAGAAACCCAAGAGCCGTATTGAGCCGTATTTGTTAGGTGTGGAGGCTCTATCTCCAGTTAATAGCGCGTGTGATTGGACACGTCTGAAGGAGTAGTTGCGATCCGGGAGTACCCCGTGCGCTAACTCGCCGCTTCCTGATTCCGTGAGGTGGTGATTGAGAGGCCGTTTCGTCGTTGAAGCAGGTTGTACTTCAAGGTACAAAGTGCGCTTGACCTAAAAATCATGTATTGGCTGCTTGATGATTTCCTTTGGTCTCCTTGCTATCTTTTTTCCTCTATGTATTCCCCTCTTCGGTATTTTTGAAAGATATGGGATGTCTCTTTCATGGTTTTATTTTTCTGGTTTTGAATCAATGGATAATGATTTTATGAGGGTTTGGGTTTACTAGAGACTTTGCCTTGAGATGATTCAGGAGTAAAGAGATTTCTAAAGGGGAAATGATATTTCGATTAACTGATAAATTGAAACCCTAATTATGAATGCAAGCAGTGCAATCATTTTGGAGAAATTACAAATATTGAATTAAAAGGGAAATTGTTAGGGGAAACACTAAAAGGGAATGTTGGAGGAACGTGCAGCATGACATCTTAGATATTGAAGGTTTTGAGCCACCGGGTGTGTATTACTACACCTCCCAGCTCGTCTGCATTGATGAGCTTGCAATAACCTCCTGCATTAATGAGCTTGCAATAACCTCCCAAAATAACTTGTGCCACTAGGTACGGTTTGTCTTTCTCTTCTGCAGAATCATACGGAACGGGTTGAGCAATAACTCTCACTACCAGATCTCCAACTTGAAATGGGTTTGGGCGTTGCACCGTTACTTGATTCTTAGATTCTCCATCTTTGATTGTGATAGCTTCTAAACTCTTGATAAAATACTTGAAAGGACCAGCATTCCATTCACATCTCCTAGTAACGGCTGGGTTGACAATCGGATCGAGTCCCCAAGCCTTGGCGAAAGGAGGAGTGACTTGCAGAAAGGGTTGTTCGATAAGACTTACTTGTGTTCGGAATCTGCGGAGGAACGTAGCCGGGCTCTCTCCAGGTAGTTGTGTCATGTTGTCGAGCTGTCGATATGGCAGCAGATAATCTTCAGGGTTGGATGGCTTGTTGGAAATCCTTTCAGGTATAGACACTGGCAAAGGACACACTCCTAGCTTTGCTTTGTTGTTATGCACCCATGAGCGTCCCAGAACCATATCATAATTTGGCAATTCTTTAACAATATGAAACTTGGCGTGCGTTAGGGCATCTCCCACCTTGATTTAGAGATTAATGTGCCTGTAAGCATTTTTTATTCTCCTTCTGGGTTTTTGATCATAGTTGGGAAGTGCACAGCTTCCTTCTTAGAAATTCCCGCGGCTCTCAGAGTCTTGACAGTAACAATGTTGAAGTCAGAGGCCACGTCAATCAGCGTGCTGTTGAACTCGACATCCTTCAGTTGGGCGGTGGTCAGCAGTCCCCAGTTGCATTTACCAGCAGTGTCTTCTAAGAGAGGTTGGGATTTGGGAGCGGCTTCTCCGACTGAATACAGTCGCTTGCCTGACACAATATGATTGAGAGCTGTAAATATGTCCTGACGCTGCGCCTTTGAGAAATAGGGAATTTCACATACACCCTCTATCCTGGATTGCACGGTTTTGTGGATAGAGTCCCTAGAATGCATGCAGCTTCTGACTGGAAGAGGGTCTTTGTGAACTCCCTCAGTGCCTATTTGAAGTTCTCCCGCATCTACCTTCTCCTTGAAAATGCGTTTAAGCTTGTTGCAGTCGCTGGTTGGGTGATTGACGAACCTATGGTAACGACAATATTTGGGATTTACCATTTCTTCCCCGGTTGGTGGACGTCTGAGAGGAGGTAGCTTGATGGCGTCATCTTGAATCCATGCTTCCATGAGTTCAATGACTTCATCCATTGGAAATGGGAAGTCTAGAGCAGCATCTCCAATTTCTTGTTGTTGCACAGGGGTCTTAGCCGTGGCTTTCCGGGACGGAGTTGTCTGCGCTGGTGCTGCACGCTTGGGTTGTTGTTCCGCTGCTGGATATTTCCTTTTCCCTCATTCACCTACTAAGCTTACAGATGGACCGGTGTTATACTGCTTGTTGATGAGGCACCTATTTCCTCGAGTTTCGCGTGCATCTTCACCCCTGGACGGTCTAGTTCTTTCTAACAGCGCTGGTGCGGTTGTAGCCGACTGCTTAGCATCTTCATGGAGTTTAGAGAACGCCTGGAAACGCAGGTTTTCCAGTAAAGCACCATAGATGGGAACCATACCGTTAATGCATGACTCTACTAACTGTTGTTCGGTCACATTTGGGTCGTGACAATCCAATGCTTGAATTATTAATCTCTTGACATAATCGTTTGGATGCTCGTTGTTTCGTTGAAACATTCTTCCTAAGTCTGAGAAAGTGATTTGCTCAGACACGAAGAAATACTTCTTGTAGAAAGCGGTGACCATCTCATACCAGTTGGATATGCTGTTTGGTGCGATGTTACTGTACCAGGTATACGCTCTTCCAGTAAGCGACTTTGAAAATTCCTTCAGGCGGAGGACATGATTGTATTCGTGTTCTCCCAAGGATTCCAGAAAATGAGAGATTTGTTCACGAGCGTTACTAGTACCATCATAGAGGGAATCTGAGGAGAGGAGTATCCTCTCGGGAGAGGAACTCTTTTCACATCAGGAGGATATGAAGGTTGGTGCTGGTGCATGTTCATCGGGTTTTCTTTGCCTCGATTTTGGAGGAGGCGCTCCAGATCCTCACGTGTGATGAAGTTGGATGGCTGATTCCTTTCCCATGAGCGTTCAGGAGCAACACGAACTTCCTCATCTATAAAGGAACGCCCTGTTGAAGTGCTTGCGCTAGGAGTGTTGAAAGTACTCCTTATTGTCTCCATGGGTTGACGCGGCCCTTGCGGTAGTCGCTCTGTTAGCATCTTGAGGAAAGTGAGTACCTCTTTCTGAGTTGTATCCATGTCCGTCTGATCCTTAGCGAGAACTTCTTGCCTTTCCATCAAATCAACAATGGTAATAGGGGGATGGCTTCCTCTGGTCCCTCCAGCCTCTCGTCCTGATGGAGGAGTGGCAGTAGCTTTGGTAACAGCTGGGGGTGTTATGCTTGAAGAGACATTAGGAATTGCGGCAGCGACTATAGCTCTGGTGATGGGAGGTGTAACGCCGGAGGGGACGTTTCTTGTGCCGCTGGTGGTGGCAGTAGAGGTTATAGCGCCACGAGAAGTGTTGATCGTGGTGGTAGGCGGTATATTGGTGTCACTAGCAGGAATGTTGATACCAGGGGTGTTTTCAGCGCTAGTGACATCGAGATTCGTTGCTGATCCATACCTAAGATCCACCATCTTGAAATTGGGAAGATTGGAATGAAAATTGAGAAATTAATTTCGCAACCTAGAGATTAATCTCACACCGTGGTCGCCAGTTGTTTTGGGGTAAAAACTAATTCTGCTAGTTTTTGGTAAATTTGGGTGTGTTGATGAGAAACGAATTCAAACCCTAAACAAATGTACTGCACAAGAGTATTTTTAGATTCGAGAGATCAATCTGTAAGACTCTGTCCTAAACCAAGAAATGGCCATTCCAGATTCAATTCGGTCACAAAGTGAGGGAGAAGGGTTGGTCTTAGGGAGGGAAGCGAAGAAGGTGTTTGAGATCATAATGTTGAATTATGAAGGTGTGGCTGTTTTATGACTTGTATATAGAAAACTATATCATAATACGACTTATGTCTAAATATAGGAGATAAAGTAGAAATATACTTTCCAAGTGATAGATGAGTTTCAGTCTCCACATACCTTTTGTCGATGAAGTTCCACAAGCTCCCCTTAGTAGTTCTTCGTCTTCAAATGATGAACGCAGTGAAGTCTAAAGTTCAACTACACAATCTATTTCCTAGTCCGAGACATCTATAAATAGGCTAGAAATCAAGACTTATAGTTTTGATCACTAACATTGACAAACATGCTTGAGATAGCAACGCATGCGAGTTCGACCGAGCAATGCTCTACCAATCACCCCCTTTGTCAATTTTAGTGACAAAACTATCAATACATATGGATTACAAAATAAATAAAATTTGTAGCTTCTCATCCAAATGTTTGATCTCCTTGGCATCTTCAACACGACTCGAAAACTTCGTAACTTCCAAGTACTCCATGATCCTAAACGTGTTCAACTCAGCATCATAGTTGTTGAAGATCCGTAGCGATAACAATGAGAAAAAAAATGCTATCGATAATTGTTATACAGTGTCATAGTATTATTACACAGCATCAAAGTTCAATTGTATCACAACTTTGATAACAATACTATGGTGATATGTATCACTCCCCCTTAGTCAATACTTCATCTCGACATGAAAACCACCCCCCTTACATAATGACCCGTAAACCTGTCTTAGGGTAAAAACAGATTCTGGTAGTTTTTAGTAAATTTGGGTGTGTTGATGAGAAGCGAATTCAAACCCTAAACAAATGTACTGCACAGGAGTACTTTTAGATTCGAGAGATCAATATGTAAGACTCTGGCCTAAACCAAGAAATGGCCGTTCCAGATTTAATTCGGTCACAAAGTGAAGGAGAAGGGTTGATCTTAGGGAGGGAAACGAAGAAGGTGTTTGAGATCAGAATGTTAAATTATGAAGGTGTGGCTGTTTTATGACTTGTATCAGAATATGTTTTCTGGCTACTTGTGTTCTGTTGAAATAGGTTGAAAACCTATTTATACAAGTCATTGAGCGCACCCTGATCTCGTAGGAAGTGGAGGCAGTTAAGTAGTGGAGAAGTGGGGTTGTGCGAAAAGGTGGTGACAGTCACGTTTCCATTATGGGGGAAGACTGGTCAGCCCTTACACCCACTACTTTCTTACTGCTATTAACCGTTCCCCTTTTTCCTGACACTTTCTCGTAATGGGCGCGTTGCACGCCGCACGCTATAAACCGCCAGACCAATATCCCAGTGAACATCCCCCAGTTTGTGAAATGTTTGATGTCTCAAGTATTTTGTAGGAAAATATATACAGCAGGCTGCTGAATGAGTCAAGTCATGAGACTCACCGCTTAAAGCAGCATATAGTGCTTTTAGGTCAAATAATAAAATTATTTGTGGAATCAATATTTATAAAGCATCGTTTATAATTAATGCACATGAAGCATCGCTTTTAAACAAGCTTCTAAAAATAATCGATGTGTAGGAAGCATCATTGTTTTAGAGCTCGTCCAAATTAGTCGCGAGCTTAACGTCTTAAAAGTAGCGTGACTGGCCATTTTCAGGGAGTATGAGATGTGCGTGTGTGCCTGAGGCTGGCCGGTCGGTCCCTATAGGAGAGTGACAACTGGTAGCAATTCTAAAATCCTATAAGTCGATCCAGGTTAGATCTGGGCCGCTTAAATCGGCTATCCAAGTGGAGTGGATGAAACGATTTGCGGCAGTTAATGACTACTGTTGAATTATTAGAATTGTATATAAGCCGCGCGAATTTCCACCTTTGGGCGATCGTTTGGGTACCCTATGGGCAAGCCATGACTTGGCCGATCGTTCTCTGTGGAGGGGGGATGGCCGGTGATCACGGCGTTACCCTGTTGGCCTCCTGAAAATAAATCTAGAATAATGCCGGTGGAAGATAATATTCATAGAATATTTGGGATTGTTGCTACATGCACCATTCTGAGTAAATTTTATATATACAAATATATATTGAATTGCTCAATATATACGAAATCGAAGAGGATCATGCACTCATTACTTTTAAATTTCTTTTTGTTCCTTTGCAGGATGGCAGCGCATTAAATACAGGTTTCACAATTTTGACCCTGAACTGAAAACCACCGTCAACATTAAGTCCCCTGCTTAGCACGGAACAATGACATTGTTGCGGGGTAAGCATCAGATGGTGACAGTCAATAAAATTCACGAGGAAGGTTGGCGTACATTACCAGGATAGAAGTCGGCTCGGCACTTGAGCAAGATACGTTTCTTCTAGCATACGTCAATTGCCTCAAGGTAGATAAGTATCCACGCGATCGTCATCTCACATCTAAAGCCTTTATACACGGCAGGTAGAGACTCATTTTCTTCCCGAGATCTTGCTATTTGTGGAATATAAAAGGAAACACTTGAGCCTTTATTTTCATATCGATCATCACAGAGTTGGTTTATTTGCAGTTGAAGATTTGTAAACTCGACCTTTGAATCGTCCTGAAACTGAGTTAAATCCTTGACAGATTCACCAATCCAGGAGTTGTGTTCCTTCCTTGCAAGCATCTTCTTCAGGACCAGCTCTTGAAACGAATCACGTCCTTGAGTGTCTTCCTCCATATCAAGATGCGCAATCTCTTTAGATTTTGCAGAGTTCTCCATATATTTTTTTTGTTAGGGATGGATTAATATAATATAGGATATATATGTATTTTAAGTAAAGAGAAGACATTTTTCATTAGGAAGCCCTATGAACTCGCAGAAGAGGGACACCGACGTACACGGACCGTTCACAAGAGAATGATGGATTAATAAAAATCCAATAAGGGAAAACACAAAGTTTATCAATATAGCTCAATAATCTTTTTAAATTAGAGCCCGAGTCATGATAGCAGGATTGCACAACTCAGATTGATTAACAGCACAAAAAAAATATACAACAAATCTTGAAACTCTCATAATCATCATCCTTGTACCTCTCAAGAAGGATTCAAGGATGCGATTACTTAGATTCAGGTAAAGGAGTGAGAAGTGATCTCACTACGAACCATGGGAGAAGGATTCAAGGATGCGGTTACCTAGATTCAGGTAAAGGAGTGAGAAGTGATCTCATTACGAACCATGGGAGAAGAGTTGTACAAATTTTTTGAGCATTTTACTTGTGTATTACCTCTTTTCCATTGATTATAACGTATTCCAGAGGAATTTGTCATAAACCCTTTCAATAGTCCATCTGAAGGATTTTTCCGAGGACTGAGTCTAGGACCTCTATAAATTGGTTCCAGAAGCGGGGAGTTAGAGGATTTCCATCTTCTTGTTCTAGACTTACCAAACTCGTTCTTATAAACACAGGGGAAGTGTTCATTAGTGGCACAAGAGTTTATACCATAATGAGGAACATGTAACCTGTGATGATTTATTGAGGAGAGATCATTTTTATAATATTTCTGGTTTTCTGTAGGCAAAGAACTCACTGTAGATGTCGTCAGACGGTTTACTCCATTGACAGTAGAAAGAAGCAAATTATGGAAATTAGAAATCTGTTTCTTTCTGGTAAAACAATAAAGAGCATAGTGATTATTTTTCCTACAGAAGGAACAACATCGTGGATTTGAGAAATGATTGCCTTGACCCCAAGACTTCTTCCTGCACATGCAAATTTTGCAAGTGATTCACAGTAGGTAATTCCTTGGAGGAATTTTTCTTTACGCTAGGTAAAACCTTGTGAGTATCAGCAGAAGGTGTAGAGGATGACTTAATCATCAAGACAGAGTTTTCCTTTTTCAAGGTTTTACACTGTTCTCGGGCAAGTTGAAGAGATGCAACAAGTTTCTCTTTTTCAACACGATAAATGTTTATTTCTGATGAATGACCCTTGACTAAACGCTTTTCTCTAATTGAGTCTATTCTAACAATATCTTCAAGAGTACTAATCTTTTCACGCTGTAGAGCAGTTTCTTGAACCAATCTTTCAATATTATTAGAGAGAGATTCAATGAAGATGCAGAGTTCACGTTCCCTTTCAAGAGATTTCTCAAATTCATCAATAAGCTGATCATTCTTTTCTTCAAGAGTCTTGATTTTAGAAACTTGAAAGTCAATGATTTCAGCAGATTTATTTAAGGATCTGGTGAGTTCCATTTCAGATTCTGACACGATCTTACAAATCTCATTTTTCTCTCGAGATTCGGAAGAATCTACTAAGGAGTTATCCTTTGAGGCAAACCCAGGATTTTTTGTGTAATCAGAACCTTTGGAAGACATATCAATATGCGTTGTCTTGTGAGAACTTCTTAGGTCCTCAGAGCACAGATTTCTATAAACACAGACTTATGAGGTCTTTAATATGTTTGCCTGCTCTGATACCAATTGAAAATGCGGGGGTCTAACAACCACACCCAACAATTCGTTTGTCAATCTGAGAGGACTTACTCTAGTACACTTTCTAGAGAATCAACTAGACAGTTAGACTCAATCTAGAGTAAAGTATATCAAAGAGTTTAATATCTCTGTTTCACAATATAATCAGCAAATCAAACAGATAGAAATCCGCGAGCCTGATTATTATGTTAAACAACTTGAACGGGTACCAAAAACCAATGTTCAAGTGTCAATCAATTTAAATCAACAACCAAAGGTTGGATATTCTAATTGATTGATCTTAACGCATAACCTGTGATATTTCAATTATATAACAAAATATAATGCGAAAAAGAAATAACATAGACACCAGAATTTTGTTAACGAGGAAATTGCAAATACAGAAAAACCCTGGGACCTAGTCCAGATTGAACACCACACTGTATTAAGCCGCTACAGACTCTAGCCTACTACTAATTAACTTCGGACTGGACTGTAGTTGAACCCTAATCAATCTCACACTGATTCAAGGTACAGTTGCATTCCTTACGTCTCTGATCACAGCAGGATACTACACAATCTATTCCCTTAGTTGATCTCACCCACTACCAAGAGTTGCTACGACCAAAGAGTCGAAGACTTGATAAACAAATTTGTCTTACACAGAAAAGTCTATAGATTGAATAAATCTGTCTCCTACAGAAATACCCAAGAGATTTTGTTCCGTCTTTTGATAAATCAAGGTGAACATGAACCAATTGATAAACCGGACTTATATTCCCGAAGAACAGCCTAGTATTATCAATCAGCTCACAATAATCTTAATCGACTAGCGAAACAAGATATTATGGAATCACAAACGATGAGACGAAGATGTTTGTGATTTCTTTTATCTTGCCTATCATAGAAATTAATCTCGAGTCAATTATTTCAATTGTACTCAATACGATAGAATCGGGCAAGATCAGAACACGAAACTACAAAGAAAATAGTTGGGTCTTGCTTCATAATCCCAATGAAGTCTTTGAAGTCGTTAACCTACAGGGTCTCGATAGAAACCTAAGGTTAAAGGAGAATCGACTCTAGTTGATGCAACTAGTACATGAGGTGTGGGGATTAGGTTTCCCAGTTGCTAGAGTTCTCCTTTATATAGTTTTCAAATCAGGGTTTGCAATCCAAGTTACCTTGGTAACAAAGCATTCAATATTCACCGTTAGATGAAAAACCATATTCAACCAAGCTAATATCTTTCAACCGTTAGATTGAACTTAGCTTGTTACACACAAATGAAATGTACCCTCATTTAGGTTTATGTAACCGTACCTAAATGTGTACATCATGTTGGCTCAACAATAGTTAACCGAAGTTAGCCATATGATTACTCTCATATCAACCTTATTCATCTTAACCATAACTAGTTCAAATGACTCAAATGAAACTAGTTAAAGAGCCGTTCAATTGCTATATTCTCATAGAAGTATACAAGAACACAATTGAAGAAAAATCGATTTGATTCACTCGAATCAATACATGAACATTATAGCCACGGTTTGCAAAGATTGCATTCCTTAATTTATAAATGTTTAAGTTCATGTAAAACCGATTTTAGAAAGTAAGCAACTCAAGTATGCAAACGGGTACGCATACTTAAGTAGCCGGACCGAGTTTGGTTACGCCAGTACGCTTACGGGTGCGCATACCTATTCACACTCCAAACTCCAGCATAAATTCACGGACGTGAGAATTCCGCCAGTATTCGTACGGGTACACATACTTGCCCAGAAATCCAACAACCGCCAGTACGCGTACGGATACGCATACTTCAGGTTCCCGGTTTCTGACTTACACACAAATGTGATAACACACTATGTTTATATCCAAACATGGTTACACGATTCTAAGCTCTTTATTTCAATCATTGAAACTTTCTTAGAGGATGACAATAGCCGTTTTCACACACTATTAGCATCAAAGCAATTTTCAAGATATTGAAATCATCATTAATGAAACATTCCAAGACTACACCAAATGATTGTATCACACAAACCATGTAAGATGTTACTCGGCAATTTTCTCATGATATAAGATGAACTTGGTCGAAGCGAAAGCTTGCCAACACATATTTCGAGAAATATGTAAGCGAGATAAACTCAATTCGAAATCTCAAATGTGTATATAGAAAACTATATCATAATACGACTTATTTCTCAATAAAGGAGATAGAGTAGAAATAGACTTTCCAAGTGATAGATAAGTTTCAGCCTCCACATACCTTTTGTCGATGAAGTTCCACAATCTCCCCTTAATAGTTCTTCGTCTTCAAATGATGAACGTCGTGAAGTCTAAAGTTCAACTACACAATCTATGTCCTAGTCCGAGACATCTATAAATAGGCTAGAAATCAAGACTTATAGTTTTGATCACTAACATTGACAAACATGCTTGATATAGCAACGTATGCGAGTTCGACCGTGCAATGCTCTAACAGGATCCCACATGTAGAGACATTATAGCCAACTCCTGGTCTGTTAATGTGGTGGGATCTCCTGCCTATAAGCTTAAGGCAAAACTTTTAAACACAAAAAAGGTCTTCGTGATTGGAATAAATCTTCCTTTGGTAATATCCAAACTAATATCTCTACTACTAGAAAGGAACTTGTTGATTCCCAGACCACAGCTGCTACAGATTGTAGGGCTATCTCTAGACTCAAAGCTAGATTTGAATATCTCTACAATCTGGAAAAACTTTACTGGAAAGATAAATCCAGAGAGGTTTGGCTCACTGAAGGTGATAGAAATTCACGATATTTTCATAGAGTCACCCTTTTCAGGAGAAAGAGAAATGTTATTAGCTGGATTAAGAATGCTGCTGGTACTATTCTAACTGATAGACATAGTATTAGCACATCTTTTGTTGACTATTTTAAAAACTTGTATTCCTCACATCCCCATCAATTCCAGGATGAAATCCTTCTTGACCTTCCTGTTAGATTTTCTGATAATGATAGTTCTTCCCTAAACTCCCCCTCACTGCAGAGGAGATTAAGAATTCTGTTTTTCAAATGGGTGGTAAAAAAGCCCCTGACCCTGATGGTTTTACTGGTCTTTTCTATCAAAAACATTGGGACATTGTGGGAGAAGTTGTTGTTGATATGACACAAACTTGCTTTAGAACTGGAAATGTTGCTAAATCTTTCAATCATACCAACATAGCTCTTATCCCCAAAGTCCATCTAGTTGAGTTGGTTTCCTAACACAAACCCATAGGATTATGTAATTTTATTTACAAGATCCTTTCTAAAACTTTAGCTAATAGATTAAAACCATTGATGAACAATATCATTTCTCAAAATCAAAGTGCCTTTGTTCCTAAAAGAAGTATTTTTGACAACATCCTTCTAGCTAATGAGGCCATCTATGCTGTCAATCATAATGATAAAGCTATTTGTATTGCTGCCATCAAGCTAGACATGTCTACGGCCTATGATAAGCTGGAATGGTCTTTTCTTGAGAAGGTTTTGCAAAAAATGGGTCTCTCTGATCACTGGGTTAATCTCATAAATCAGTGTGTTTCCACTGTTTCTTATTCTGTTCTCCTTAATGGCAGCCCCACTGGCCTTATCAAGCTAGAAATAGGTTTAAGACAAGGAGACCCTCTGTCTCCTTATCTTTACATCATATTCTCTGAGGCTTTATCCTCTTATATTGATGTTCTAACTAGGAAAGGTTTGGTTGAAGGCATAAAGGTGTGTAAAAATGCTCCTGCTATGACACACCTTCTTTTTGCTGATGATTCCCTACTATTTTATAAAGCTACTATTGAAGATTTCCAAACTATCAAAGAGTACCTTCAAAAGTACTGCTTGGCTTCTGGTCAACAAATTAATTTTGACAAGTTTGGTATCTTGTTTAGCAAAAAAATTCCAGAACATCTCAAACTGCAGCTGTTTAGTATCCTTGATATATTAGTAATAGGTATTTAGGAGAAAAATATTTGGGGTACTCCTACAGCTTTTAAGGCTTCTAAAATCCAAACCCATATGGGTATTCTCCAGGCTATGGATGCTATAATTTCTATCTGGCTCCATAAGCTTCTCTCCCAAGATGCTAGAACTACTTTAATAAAGCATATTGGTCAGGCCATCCCTCTGTATCAAATGGGAGCTTTCCTTATCCCTAAACACCTTTGTAGAAAAATGTATTCTCCCCTCTGTAAGTTTTGGTGGGGGGAAACCCTTGACCCAAAATATAGAAAACTTCATCTTTTGGGTTGGGACATTCTTTGCTCTCCTAAGTTTGAAGGAGGTCTTGGCTTTAGGAAAGCTGAACTCAATAATCTTGCTATGCTTGCTAGGAATGCCTGGAGGATAATTGAGAACCCTGATTTCCTGCTAGCTTCTACTCTTAAAGCTAGATACTTTCCTAGAATTTATTTTTTAAATGCCAAGTGTCCTGTTAACTGTTCTTGGACTTGGAAATGTTTGCATGCCATTAAAGAGCTTATCAAACCTTTTATCACTTGGATTGTTGGAGATGGTCAATTTATTGACCCTTGGTGTGACAAATGGATTCCTTCTTTAGGTTCTGTTGTCTCCAACCCTTTGGTGCCTCCAGATCCAACTATAAAAGTTTCTTACTTTATTAATCCTATTACCAGATCTTGGGATGTTGATAGATTAAACACCCATTTTGATGATGCTTCTGCTAAGAAGATTGTCACTATTCCCTTAAGCCAGTGTTGCACTCATGACAGGAGGGCTTGGGATCTTTCAAAGAATGGTAGATTTACCTCTAAATCTGCTTACTTGGGACTTCGAGGGATTAAGCCTTACCCTTGTAGTGCTCTTTGGAAGCGAATTTGGAAAATTAATGTGCCTTATAGAATTCAAGTTTTTAGTTGGAAAGCTGCCAGAAATGCCTTACCTGCTAGAACTGTCCTTTATACTAAAATGCTTATGAACTCTGTTGATTGTGCTAGATGTAATGACCCTTCTGAATCGATTATGCATGCTTTAGTTCTTGCCCTTTTGCTAGTCGTGTTTGGTTCTTATCTTCTTTCTGCGTTAACACTCAGGCTTTTAGTACTAAATCCTTTATTGATTGGATGTTATTCTGGTTAGTTGATCATGTTTCTAAACTCCCTAATGGAGATCAATGTTTCTTTGTTGCTATCCTTTGGAGCAAAGTAGGAATAATCCGGTGTTTCAAAATATCAAAGAGAATTACACTGCTATTCTGATGAAAGCTAGAGCCATGTTATTAACTAGAAAAACTAGTGCTATTGTTTCCACTATGGCCCCTGTTAGTATAAGTGACAAATGGATGCCCCCACCAACTGGTTGGATAAAATGTAACACTGATGGAGCTTATGATGAAATTTCTGGGAATAATGGTGCAGGCTTGTGATGAGGGACTTCTCCAACACTGCTTCCTTTTGTTCCTCCATCGTTTTTCAAGTTGAGTCTGCTGAAGAAGCTGAAGCCAGGGCTATTTGGGCGGCCTTGAAAAAAGCTGTGGAGCAAAAGCTTACTCATCTAATCATAGAAAGTGATGCTTAGAGTCTAATCAATCAATTTTCTGCTGGCTTGTTTGATGGAAACTCTAGAACGGATGCTATCTTTAAGGATATCCAGTTTTTTTCTTCTAGGCTTGTAGCTTGTCTGTTTATTTTTCAACCACGTACTTGTAATTCTATGGCCCATGAACTTGCCCTTTGGGCTAAAACAAACAATTCTACTATGTACTGGTCTGTTCCTCCAATATGGCTGATGCCTTTTGTTGAGGGGAATCATTAGCTTTTTTGAAGGCCTTTGCTTATTAAAAAAAATGGAGTTATTCTCTATGAATCCGAAGGAGATATTGCTCCTATGAATCATGAAAAATTATAAAAATGGTAAGTTAACTTAGGGATTTCAATTGGTTGATGTTTAGATACGAAATCGATGTGAAATTGATCAATCTCTGATGGGTTTGTTTCTTAAATGAAGTATGGATGATTATACAGGATTTAATTTTATATTCTTAGGCCAATCAATTAGCAACAAGGGTTACTGCCGGATGGGTGTTTGTCAATGGCTAGAGTTTTCGAAGGTTACAGAAAGAAACATTGGTACTTTGTTTTGTGTCGGGAATTAAGGGAAGAAGAATGATTTCTTTGCCATTGAAATCAGTGATGGAAGAAGAAAATTAGAGAGATGAAAGATGAGTTTGCTTATCGGAAGATCAGTTGAGAAAGTGAAGTCACTACCGTTGATTTGAGGAATGAAAAATGACTAGTTCATGAATGTTTTTGTGTTTGAGAAGATTTATGAGAATGGGTGTGTCTTAGAAATCACATTTGCAGGTTAAAGAGAACTCAATACAACAACAAACTAGAAGTCTCTGCTTTACCAGCTTCTCGCGCATCTGGTGTTCGATTAAATGTAGTTCATTACTCCTAAACTCAGGTTGAATCTATGATGATGTTGACCAAGAAATCAAGAGGAGAGAAGGAGATTGTTACTCATTCAATCGAGAGATAGATGAAGAAAGTGAGTGGGTATGATTCTAGAGGCGCGCAATAGTTGAAGCCGAGAAACAGTTTGAAGAAGGGATCTCATGTATTGTTGCCATGGCTGTGATGAAGTCAGAGAATGAATTTTGTTGAATATGTGAAGTGGTGGATGCTGTTGAATCATGGAAGACTTGTTGCTACTGTATATTTTGGTATCGATTCAGAATTTCAGAGTTGTTAAAAGAATGAAGAATGAATTAGGGGTGTTTGTTAAAATACATAATAATTTAAGGGGTGCACAAAAAATAACCAAGTCAAATAGTTAGACATGTCACCATATAACCGAGTCAACGCGGGTCAACATTGGTCTTTAGACCAAACGTAAAGCTTGGACAAATGTTAGACCAAACCCCTGAGTACCAAAAACCAAATAACCCTTTTTTTTTTTTTTTGGATAAACAAGGAACCTTTTAATTAATGGAAATTCGAGGTTACAATGAGTTTAACATCGAAAATAAGAGAATACAAAGTAACTAGAACATACCGTAAAATTATAATACCGAGAAATCCGATAAGAGAAAGAGAAGGATTACCGGAGTAAGACAAATACAAGTATGAATAAGATCCGATTAAATCGGAGGAAGAATGGTTTTTCTCGGAATTAAAATCCAACCATTTAGTTTGTTTTTCTTCTTTAGAAACATATGTTCCCAAAATAGGATGATTTGCTCAAATCTCTTGTAAATAGTGATGAAGCTTCCGTCGTCAAAGAAATCACTGTTAGAGATTCCGTCGCCGGATAAGTTGTTGATTAAGATTTCTTCGCCGGAGATAACAAAGATGAAGATTTCGTCGTTGGAGAGCATCACTATTGATCTTAAAACCCAACCCAATAACCAAGAATCGTCATTAAAGCGAAGATAAACCTCAAAAGAGTAGATAAGACCACCAAAATGGTGTAGATAAGGAGAAAACATAAAAATAACTAAGATAAAACTAGTTACAAACATAAGAAGCAAGGAATAGTGAAGAAATCTGCTCAGATCCGATCCAAAATTGACTAGATATGAGCAGAGTAGGGTTGTTGGTGATGGTTTTGTTGAAGAAGAAGAAGGAGTGAGAGAGAAAGAGGAGAGGAGAGAGTATTGTCAGCTGAAGTATAATCTCCGCAACAGTCCCTGATCAACCAAAAAAGGAGATGCAAGTGGTTATGGTCCTGATGGAGCTTTTGTCTCCAGTCCGTTATGAGACACTAATGTGTGTGGCTGAGGGGATACAAAATTACGAATGAAGATTGAAGATACGTGAGGGGAAGGGAAGACTAAATACCATTCCCAACTGCATACAGCATACCCTAGTGATAAATATTAGTATCAAAAGTTCAAAATAATTATGTTGACTTGACTTGACTCCAAATGAAGGCTTCTGATAACAAAAAGAAATGTCGAGTATTATATATGAATTTTTTCCATTATACACCCATTTGATAACCTGTTTACAAAACTATACCCGTTTTTTTTTGGATATTTCTAAAATACACCCACCATCCATGAAATCGTTACCACACAGTTAATAAAGATCTAACCGCACATCTATCTAATGGAACAGACGGTACAGATTTATCTAACTTACAGAATTACAGATGTACCCATAAATCGGAAACAAAATGCTAAGAAGAAGATAAGATTTCATTTTTTTCGATTTCTACTCTCTCTCTTCTGCTGGTCTCGTCTCAAGAGAAAATTAGAGAATTAGGAATTGAGTTGTTGTTGCAAGTCGACGATCCCTGAATCTCTAATTTTCTATTGATAAAAAAATCTAAGAAGCTTTCAAGTTACGATGAAGAAAAAAGCAGAGAAGAACAGGATCAAAAAAAGGTCAGATTTGTAAACCCTAATTTTTTTGAACCTGTTTTTGATGATTTGTAAACCCTAATTGATGAACCCATCTTACGATTTTTGTTTTGTTTGTCATTTGTCTCTGTTTTTATTGAAGTTTTCAAGATTCGTGTTTTATTGGATTTGGGTAATGTTGTTATACTTGTAACTTCGAAATTTCGAAATTTCAGGGTTTACAAAGGAATTTTTGTCTAACAATTAAAACGTATGCTTGGAAGTTGGAACTGATCATCTTCTATGATCTTAGAATTGTTACAAATGTTTAATTTAGATTCACTTTTATCTGTAAATGTTGTTGGTGTATGATGATGGTTGTCTATCTATACCCTTGAATTGTATTTCCCTGCAGTTATGTTTCCCAAGTCACTCCAATACATTACAATTCAAACATTGTTATGTTCATAGAAGCAACTTGTTCATTTCAGAGCCCGTAATTTTGGTTTTGAAAGAGATATGGTAGGGACTAGTCTTAATATCACCTTGCAATTTTGTTGTTGAATCAGTTTTCTTTCCACAAGTCAATCCTATGTAGCTTGCAACTCTGATCCTTCTTATGTGCTGAATTTGTTACAGAGCATTTCGATTATATCAGAGCCTGTAGAGTAGGTTTGGATAGAAATATTGTTTGGCTAGTCTTATTATAACCCTTCATTATTAACTCTATTATGTATGCAGATACCTTAATAAAAAAACTCCACCACCTAAAATGGAAGACGAACCTTGACTTCTCTCAGAGCCAACACACCTAGGTAGAGCTCATGGTGGTTGTTTTGATGTCATCTGTCTTTCTATTATTACCAAAATAGAACTGAAGGACAAGAACTCAGTCTTTTAATCTGTTTAGATTCCTGTTTAACATTATGTCATCTGTAAGTGTGTCTGTTTATAATATCACCACCCGTATATCGCTGACTGCAGATACCTCTCTCTCTCTCTCGTTCTCTATCTACTCATATGGTTACATTAGGGCTTTGTGTTTCTTACTAATTAAATTGTTGGGTAAATCCTTTGGGTATTTATATTTTACGCATGAATTATCTAGTGCTGGTTAGAATGAACTGATAGAATCCTTGTGATTTTGTTGTTTGGGTAGTTATTTCTTAGTCATTTCCTTATGAATTGCTGCTTTAGCTAGGTTTCAATTGGAAGAAATTTTGAGTCAACAAAGATGTGATTTATGTTGTTTGAGGCCGGCATCCATGTGAGTAATAGTATTCTGATTTGCTTTTTGTTGAGACACGAGAGGGTTTGTGAAATTGAAGGCTCATTGTGAAACTCACCACAATGATTTCGGTCTGATGACAGGCATGAATGGAAGTGTGAAACTAGTTGTGCAGTTAAAGATATGTTATGGTGTAGTTAGCAAAGGAATCATATAGTAAAAATCAATTACATGTTAAAGCTTGTGAATGTACATGGCTTCTGAATTGTGTTTGATGAAACGGTGTGAACTTTCAGACATTATTGAATCGTTTTTGTTTGTATGCAGTGTATCTGTTTCTTACAGGGATACAAGTGTTGATGTGGTAGATTCCAAGTTGGATAAACAAATTTTCCCCAACATATGCAGATACATGATTAATCTGAAAATGTTTAAAGACATGGTGCATACTAGATTATGATTGGGTATTAGACAAAGGGTTAATCTGCATACTAAATGAAGACTTTAAAAGGCATTTGAGAGCTTTATGTGTGTTGAATGAAACTCAGTTTAAGGTCAGATTTAGTTGCTCCAGGAGAGTGAAGGTTATATGTAGATTTCATAAGGAATATAAATGTACTTGGTTTGTGTTTTGTTCAAAAAGGAAAAAGAGTGGTTACTGGTCAATTACAAGTATGAAAGAGAAACATACATGTGTGTGTGATCTAGCTGGGAGGAATAAGTCTGCAAACAAGTATTTTGTTTGTGATTGTAAAGGATAAGCTTAAGACCACTGCTGGGAAAGTTATTCCTAAGCCAGCGCAAATAGCTGAAGACTTTTTTACTCAAACCAACATTGAAATACCATATCAAACAACATGGAAGGCTAGGAACTTAAATCTAGAATCTCTGTATGGGAACTATGAAGAAAGTTTCAATAATGTACCCACTTTCTGCAACATGGTGACCAAAACAATCGAAGGTTTTGTGGCTATTTACGCATATGCACAAGATGATGATCGTTTTGAAAGCATGACAATCTGTTTTGCAGCAGCACTACAAGGATTTAAGGATGGATGTAGACCAGTAATTGGGTTGGATGCTTGCCATCTTACTGGCAAGCATGGTGGTGTGCTAATGGCTGCAACAACACTAGATGCACAAAATGGTTTAGTACCATTAGGGATTATGGTTTGTAGGAGTGAGACCATAGAGAATTGGATCCTATTTCTCCAGCACTTGGCTTCATATATCACTGATCATGAGTATCCAATTACATTCATATCTGATAGGCAGAAGGGATTACATGAAGTTGTGCCTGCTGTGTTTGGAAAAACTCCTCATAGATACTGTTATAGGTAATGTACTTGCATCCTAAGTTGTTTTTTCACTATGTCGTTCATATGAACTGCAATCTCACCTGTTTTTTCTTGCATCCTAAATTTGGCAGGCACTTAAGTAAGAACTTCAAGAAGTATTACAAGGGCTTTGAACTGCAATCTCACCAATGCAGCAAAATTTCATAAGAAGAAACATTTTTTTGTAAGTTTTCTCACTTAGTCATAGCTTAATTTTGCAAGCTTGTACCATTTTTTAAGACTTTAATTTTCTTTTCTAAAATTAAGACTTAGTTATGTTTCATGTGGGAAAACATGGAACTTTTGAAGAATGAAAATGAGAAAGCTTTTAAATATCTTATGAGGGAAAATCCAGAGTCATGGTCAAGATAGCTATCAAGGGATTTTTTTGATAGCAAAAACAAATGTGAACATATGAATAACAACTTTTCTGAGTCTTTTAACTCCATAATATGCAATTTAAGGGACAAACTTATTTGTATGTTAGGAATGATATATGGACAGTTAGTCATGGGCTTGTTTTATAAGAGGAGGACTCAATGTGTTGGGTGGACAGATGGGCAGTTGGTTCCCGCTGCAATTAGGTTAATTGGGAAGATGCTGAAATTAGTTGGTAAGTTCAAGACAGTTGGATGTGTGGCAGGCAAGATTTATTCAGTAACTAACATGGACACAAATAAAATGTTTACTGTTAATCTGATTAATCAAGTATGCAGTTGTGAGCAGTGGCAGATGAGAGGATTTCCCTGCCAACATGCAATTTGTGCATTGAAGACAATTAGAGCTGATTGGCGAAAGTAAGTGTATGAAGTAACTTCAATTTTTGTTGGTCTGTTTTTGTCTTCAATTTTTGTTGTTTTGTTATTGTCTTTAATTTTAGTCTTTTTGTTTTTGTCCATTCATTAACTTCAGTCCATTCAATTTTTGTTGTTGTGCTTGTGTAGGTATTGCAGTCCTTACTTTAGAGTGGAATCATTTAGGGCCACATATGCACCAGTTGTACATCCTTTGGATGACCCAAAGGACTGGGTAAAGGTAACCTATTTATTGGTTGTTGTGCTTTTAATATTTTTTTAAACGCTTTAGGTTTTCATTATATTTTAACCCCCAAATTGGTTCTTTCCAATCTCTCTCCAGTTAGACATGAAGCTCAATGTTCCCATCTCAAGTAGATCTGCAGGAAGACCAAGAACTAAAAGAGTAAAGTCATATGATGAACCTAGAGTTGAAGTGAAAACTAGAAGATGCTCCAGGTGCAAGGTAGTAGGTCACAACAAATCAACTTGTAAAGGAGGTGAAGTTGGACAGAATCCAAAGGGAAAGAGACCAAGAACTCGAAGTAGATGCAGCTGATTTTAGTTGCTCATATCCATCACAACCCAGTAAAGAAAAGAGAGTGAAGAAGACTGCAGGTGAATCATCTAAAGCTGCTGTATCCAAGACAAAGGTTACACAAACTGTAACACACCCAAAGTATGGATCTGTTTCACAAACTGTCACACAATGTATTCAGACACGGGAAGCTAAGAAGACCAAGAAAAATTGATTATGTGAATGTTAAATCTTTTGAAAAAGTTTGGATCTGTTTCTTTTTGGCTTGTGTTGATTCAGACTCGGAAATGTTTATGTTTTGAACAATTTTAGTGTCTTTTTAGATTGAAAAACTCGAAGTGTTATTTTGGATTGAACAACTCAATACTTCTCACTGGTTTTTCTATTGCTACTACTTGGTGAGTCTTTTTGGCCTCCATTCATGGCTTATTTGTGTGATTGAATGTTGAAACAGAATTAGGTTTCATTACTGGTTCATATAGCAGTGAAAAAGATGAAGAATTAGGGTTGTTATCATGGATGTTTTTTTTGAACGCACAAGATAAAGCCACCTGTAAAATGACAGTTATTATTGCAGGTCATGTGACTGCACGTGCACGATTTTCTATGTCGACTAGGGTGTTCACTCGGTCGAACTAAAACCGAGTTTGCCATATAGGGGGTTTTCAGACTTTTTCATTTCCTGACAGCTATACGACAGCTGTAAAGATAACGGCTGTTAGCCGATTTATTCAAAAAACGGACGGAATTATCGTAACGGGTGTAGTTTAGAAATATTAAAAAAAATGGGTGTGGTTTAGAAAACAAATTATCTAATAGGTGCATGTCAATGTTTTTTATAGGTGTTATGAAATATCAGCTGGTAAACTTTATACATCGAGACATGTGATATTTGTTGAAAACTTGTTTCCTTTTTCCATCTCTGGAAATATTTCTTTTTTTTTCTCGTTGCAATATCTCATTTGTTGCCATCTCAGCTTGATTCACAACTCAGTTCTTCTATTCCATCTACACCTCAGTTGTTATCTTCTTCTACAGGTACACATATCAGTTGTCCTGCACCAGTTTCTACTCCTACTATTAGATCTCAATCTATTATCAGAAAACTTAAGCTACTACCTGATTTTGTAACTAACCATGTTATTAAGCTCCATGTTTCTACAACTTTTACTTCTCTACTTTAACAAACAGAACCTAAGCTTCTAAACAAGCTATGAAGAACCATAAATGGGTAATATCTATGAAGGATGAATATGAAGCATTAAAAAGATGCAGATACTTGGGACATTGTACCATATTATCCAGGGATTAATGTCTGGGGGTGTAAGTGGGTTTATAAACTGAAACTGAAAGCAAATGGCACAGTTGGAAGATATAAGTCTGGGTTGGTTGCGATGGGTTATCATCAGTTAAATGGGAGTTGAGTATACTGATACATTTAGTCCAGCTGTAAAAGTACCAACTATTATGATAGTTCTAACTATTGAAGCTTCAATAGGTTGGCAAGTTCAGCAGCTAGATGTGTCCAATGCATTTCTGCATGACCACTTGAATGAGTGCGACTTTATGGGAAACCACCAGGTTTCAAGATTCCAGGAAAGGAGGATCATGTCTGTCATCTAAAGAGGTCTCTTTATGGATTGAAACAAGCACCGAGGGCTTGGTTTCAAAAGTTTAGTGTTCTCTTCTTCAGTTTGGCTTTAAGCAGTCACAATGTGATCACTCTTTATTTCTTTACAAGTCAGACAAGGGTGTCATGTACTTACTCTTATATGTTGATGACATCATATTAACTGGCAGTTCAGGTACTCTTCTCACTTCTCACTTGAGTTCTGAATTTAAAATTAAGGACTTGGGTCATTTTCATTACTTCTTAGGGATTAAGGTGGTTAAAAACCTTCACACTCACACAATGTTGCTTACTTAAAAAAACTATTGTATGGACTTGTTGCTCAAAGTTGACATGGGAGATTGTAAACCTTGTACCACACTAGTTGCTAAAGGTCCAAGGTGTTCATTATATGACGGTGATTTATTGCAGGATCCTCTTTATTATAGAAGTTTGGTTGGTGGACTTCAGTATTTGACAATAACTATGACAGATATAGCATATGTTATTAGTAATGTATCACAATTCATGCATCAACCTAGTACTGAAACATTTACAGTTGGTCAAGAGGATATTGAGATTTATGAAAGGAAGTTTAGGTTCTGGTATTACTCTTGGGTCTGCTGATATTTCTACAGTCACAACTTATTCAGACTCAGACTGGGATGGCTGTATTGATTCCAGAAGAAGTAATTCTGGTTTTGCAGTTTTCTTGGAATCTTCACTTATCTCATGGACATATAAGAAGCAACCTACTGTTTCTAGGTCTTCAGTAGAAGCATTATATAAGTCTCTTGCCAATATTGCTTCTGAAATGCTTTGGATATCCTATTTTCTTAAGGAGTTAGGTATGTCTTCTTCTGTTTCTTATACTTTGCTGTGTGATAATCTCAGTGCAAGCAGTTTAGCATGTAATCCTGTTTTTCATGATAGAACTAAGCATATTGAGATTGATTATCACTTTATTAGAGAGCTTGTCCAATCCAAGTTTCTTGTCATCCAGTTTATTCATTTTCTTCTTCAACTTGCTGATATCTTCACCTTTCAGATTTGTTTGTTACTCTAGTATGCAAGATTATGTATTTTACCCATACTAAGCTTGAGGGGGAGTATAAGAGTAATTGATGTAAAAAGTATTTATTTTCACTGTTTCTGTTATAGAGGTGCTTATATATGTATTGAGTGCCTTTAGTATAGTTAATACAACAGTTGTGTATGAATGCTTTAAATACCTTGTCCTAATCATTATGTAACTAACTTTTACAGAATAATACAATTCATTTCTCTCTCTTGTCTCTGATTATCTTTCACCAAACTGGCAGAACAACTGTGGACTACTTCCTCTAATCTCTTTATGGAACTTCAGCTTTCATACAAGAATCCGGCTGAAAAGGCATAAGAAAATACAATAGAATGATGGCAGTAGTTCTAGGGACGGAGCCAGAATTTGCAAGTTGGGGGTGCAAAATTTTTCTTTAGGGTACAAAATCTTTTTCAGGGGGTGCAAAATAGCAAAAATTAGGCTTGTGCATAGCATCATATCTTTAACTGGGCTTAAAAATGGCTTTGGAGCTAGGTGGGAAGGGGGTGCAAGTGCACACCCTTGCACTAGTCTAGCTCCGCCCCTGAGTAGTTCATAGCTTGCGAATGTTGACAAAGAAGAGAAGCTTGAAGAATAGTCGAAATTGAAAATATTTTTCTGCACAGAACTAAGCTTGTTCTCCTATCTAGATAAAATTTAATATCAAGGATGTACATGTTGTATTCAGATCGCTGCAGAATCTAATAAGATAGCTTGATAGTCGAAGCATTACAATTCCATTTTCATAAATTTCTGGGAGTACTTATTTTCTTTCTGCGATACTTGATGACAAAAAAATAATCCAAATCACTTTAGAATACAAGTGAGATATTTTGGTGATAATTTCAGTTTTAAATATGTTTACTATATTTTATTTTATTTATAAGCAACAGATCGAGAAATTACATATTGCCATCCCTATGATCCTTACATAAAGAAGGTAGGAGCAAAATAGGGGGCACAGACCAAGCCATATGGCTTACATTAGTTTTAGCCCATTGAGCTAGATCGTGAGCAACTCCATTTGCAACACGGTTAACAAATACAAATGAGATAAACTTAAACTTGATAATTAAGGTTTTAATGTCCTGTAACAGACAGTGGGTTCTCTGATTTCCCATAAAGATCTTCTTGTTTATTTGCTCCAAAATAGCAAAAGCGTCGCTCTCAACAATGATTCTATCAAGCCTTTTTTCGAAAGCCACCATCAAGGCATCTCTGATTGCTCGAGTCTCCGCTTCTTATGCAGAGAAACATACCAAGTAAGTTGACTGAGCATAAATAAATGTATGGTTTGAATCTCTAAGAATGAAACCCATTCCTCCCTTAGGAGAGTTTGGGTTCAATGCACCATCAGTATTTATTTTGGTCCAATCCTTAGGTGGGACCACCCAAGATGAATTTAGTTGCGGTGAAGAGATTGCAGATATTCTCTGAAGCGATGGGGTTTTAATATAGCTCAGCATCATTGACTTTGCTCTTGCTAAAACAACAGCCGGTTCTTCTGATTTCTCATTATGAACTAAATCATTCCAGTTAGTCCAGATGGACTACATCAAGCACGCAATTAGTGGGAATTTATCGGCTCTATCAGACGCATCTTTATAAGGATGGAGCTGAAGCCAAAATCTAACCCACTGGTGAAAAGTGAAATTTTGAAACTGGTTTGTTTGTACATTTCCAAGTCTCCAGACTTTAGTAAGGAAATTGCAGGTTACCAGGGTGTGCATGATTGTTTCAAATTTAAATTTGCATCTTGGATAACTATAATCAGATATATGAATACGTTTGTGAAGAATTTCTCTAACTGGAAGAGCTCCATTCAAAGCTTTCCAAACAAAGAGTTGAATTCTTGCAAGTAGTTTGCACTTCCACACAGCCATCCATAAATCAAAGTTAGAATTGTCTCCACTTACATTTAGGGCAAAATAGGTAGATTTAGTATCGAAGTTACCATCCTTAGATGGTATCCACACCCTTCTATCTCTAGAGGGTACAATACTGAGAGGGATTTGTTCAATTTCCTCTTTCGAGGGTTGATAAAAAACAACACTTAACTTTGCTGTATCCCAAGTTCTAGAATCATGATTAATCAAATCACTGACTCTAAGATTTTTATCAGGACTAGTATTAGTTTCTGGTGTAGCTGTCCCTTTTCCAGGGATCCAATTGTCACACCAAGGGTCAATAAAATTTCCTTCCCCCACCACCCATGAGATAAAGGGCTTAATCTTACTCATGGTACGATGGAGACACTTCCAAGCCCAGGAGGCTTTGCCAGGGCATTTAGAATTAAGCACATCCATACTGGGGTAATATTTTGCTTTCAACACCTGTCCAAGGAGGGAATCTTGGTTTTCCACCAGTCTCCAAACACTTCTTGCCATCATGGCCAAGTTATTGGTCTCACTGGTTCTAAACCCAAGACCCCCTTCCTCTTTTGACTTGCAAAGGTTCTCCAAAACAATCAGATGTAGTTTTCTCTTTTTTGAGTTAGGGTCTTCACCCCACCAGTACCTATTCAAATGAGAGTCAATTTTATGACATATACTCTTGGGAATTAAGAATATTGCCATTTGATAAAGTGACATGGCTTGACCTACATGCTTTATCAAAGTGGTTTTTCCAGCTTGGGACAGAAATTGGACTAGCCAACCATTAACTCTCTTCTCAACAACATTAAGAAGCGGTAAATGAGTCTGGGTTTTAGATCTTAGGAATGTAATTGGGGCACCCAAATACTTCTCTCTAAGGCTAAGATTAGAGATGTTGAGTATTTTTGCGAGAATTCTTATATGCTTTGGATGGACCTTACTGCTAAAAAACAATCCAGACTTTTCAAAGTTTATTTGTTGACCGCTTGCATTGCAATACTTTTGCAGGTAGTCTTTTATTGAATCTAATTCAGGGATAGTAGCTCTAGTGAATAACAAGCTATCATCTGCAAACAACAAGTGGCTAATTGGAGGAACAGAACTAGCACATTTGATACCATGCACTAGTTTTGAATCCTCTAGATGTTTAATATAAGTTGATAAAGCCTCGGTGCAAATGATATAAATATAAGGGGACATGGGATCTCCCTGTCTTAACCCTCTTTCAGGCTGGAAGTTTCCCATTGGACTGCCATTAAGGATAATCGAATAAGATACAGAACTTAGGCAATTCACAATGAGTC
The DNA here is from genome assembly GCA_023531105.1 of Papaver atlanticum. Lineage (NCBI taxonomy): Eukaryota > Viridiplantae > Streptophyta > Magnoliopsida > Ranunculales > Papaveraceae > Papaver > Papaver atlanticum. Next base: position 242,351 of record JAJJMB010006318.1, read on the forward strand.
TTACCCATTTTGGGTGGAACCCCAACTTGGACATGACTTTGGCCAAAAAAGACCATTCTAGCCTGTCATATGCCTTAGACGTGTCCAGTTTAATGGCTGCGTAGCCCAACTTCCCTTTTTTTTTTCTTCTTAATAGTATGAATAAGTTCATGAGCTAATATGACATTATCAGCTATCTGCCTCTTTGGGACAAAAGCACTTTGGTTTGGAGAGATCACTTTATCCATCAAAGGCTTCATCCTATTAGCAATAGTTTTAGAAATCACTTTATAAGCAAAATTGCATAACCCAATCGGTCTAAACTGATCAACAGAATCAGCCAGAGGATTCTTGGGGATCAAAGCAATGTTAGTATGGTTCCATTGAGTTAAGATATGCTTGGAGTCAAAGAATTGCTTAACCATTTGAGTAACACTTTCCCCCACCACATCCCAATAGGTTTGGTAAAATAAACCAGTGAACCCATCAGGTCCAGGGGCCTTCTTTGCCCCCATTTGGAATGCAGCTAATTTGATTTCCTCATCAGATATTGATGCCATTAATCTCTCATTGTCTAGATTAGTAACTTTAGTTTTCATGGTTTCTAACACAATTTCCTGATCAGTAGGTCCAGATGTACTATAAAGCTCTTGGAAATATGAGATGAATTCTTCTCCAATAGCTTCTCTAGTAGTCAACCAGGTACCATTTCTTGCTTTAATCAAGAAATATTATTCCTCTTTCTTCTAAACAAAGTAGCCTTATGAAAGTAAGGCATGTTTTTATCACATTCATTTAACCAAAATTCTCTTGATTTGTCCTTCCACATGATCTCCTCAAGAGAATATAAATATGATAGTTTATCATTAAGCTCAGATATCCTCAGATATCTTTTTTGTATCCAAGGGTGAGTTAGTTTGATAAACAAATGATAAACAACATGGATCTTTCTTTTTTTTTTTTAAAGAAAGAAAAGAAAATGGGCAAATAACATCGTGGATACTAGGCAAGGATAAAGTAAATCCTTGTCCCTGGTCTTAATTATACCTCCGAAAGAAGGCTACCGTGTGTGTAGTTTTCGGCTACAGTAGGTTTTCAAATTGGTGCCGATACGAACGCTGTATTCTCTCAGTCTGATGAGACTTAAATTACAATTGGTCCCCGATCAACAAAAAATAAAGGTAAGATGATTACCGATGGATCTTTAATCTTTTGTCTCCTATTGATTGAATTGGTCCCCGGCAGTGACTGAATAGTACTGAACTATTGATTCTCCTGAATTTTGGTGTCCAGTTAAATCCCAAATATGGACATGCATAATTAGTTGCGTAGATGTTTAATGGTTAGTACTACCGACTACCCACCAACGTTATTATATGTCCAAGTGGTGTATCACCACCACTCACCACTTAAAATACATCATCAGACGTGCCAAATTGCCATATGAATTTTCTAAGAAAAATATGATTACCAATTAATATCGACGGACCCAACGCACCCAATTATTTGTTCACTATTAACGACTTAAAAGAAAATAGTACTACTCCGACTAGCCTAGGTGTGCCAATTTTTTTTGGGTACCAAAGCCTATGGCCTAGGTGTACCAATTTTCTTGGTACCAAAATACTCCGATTAGCATCCATGTATATTTTGGTCTTAGGCTCAAAGGCCTAGACAAATAAAGTTCTCACGTTGAATGGTGAGGAAACCTTCGCTTCTATTGGTCGAAATATACTTTTTTTGAGTTTTGTGAAACGAGCGTTTTGGTGAGGACACTTGACAACGTATGATTGATTTAAAAAGAATAGGTAAAAGATTAGAAAAAGGAAAACAAATTCAGTTTGGAATTCATGAAGTGATAATATTTAGGTGAGGACACTTGACAACGTATGATTGATTTAAAAAGAATAGGTAAAAGATTAAAAAAAGGAAAACAAATTCAATTTGGAATTCATGAAGTGACAATATTTAGGTGAGGACACTTGACAACGTATGATTGGTTTAAAAATTACAAACTTAAAAGGAAAACCTAACTTAGCGTGTTTGTAATTTTATGAAAGTCCAACTTCAATTTGGAAATCGAGTAATTGCTATATTAAGACTATTTTTTCCAAATTAATATATAAAGGGATGAAAATTCACATATTTTCTTTGAAAATAAAAGAAATAAATAAATAAAATTTGCACATATCCTCTACCTATTTAATGTATTTGTCTTGCCACACCAAATAAAAAATACATCTCCACGGGGAGGGGAAAAGCCCCGCGCACACCAAATAAAAAATGCATTGCCAAGCAGTATTCTGAGAACCGGACCGGACCTGACGGTCGGACCGGGAAACCCGTGAACCAGTCCATTTTCCGGTCCGATTCAACACTGACCCAGTAAATTTCATAAAAACCGTTCTATTTTTGTAAACCCGGCTAACCCGGGCGATTCGACCACCGAATCGTACAACCCAGTAAGGTCCAAAAGTGGTTCGACCTAGTATTTACAATCAAAAATCTAAAATCTAAAATTAAAAAAATCGTGGATGTATTCTGAATCTTGTTCCAACAAATCATTCAAGATAATTTCACAAAGAGACATGAAACAACCACAAAATTTATCATTAGCTTAAGATTACAGATGGAGAGAAGAATAAAATTAATCTTCAATCTTTTTTTTAACTAAATCCTTTCTTCTTTCTTTGATACAAATGATAACAATACTAGATGAACTTTACGAGGGATATTGAAAAAGAGGGGGACTAATTTTTTTTTAATCAAATATCAGTGGACTAAATATAAACATTATGTGGACTAAATGCAAAATATATAATAAATCTAAGGTTTTTTTTGTGGCTTTAGTGATTTTAGGGGGCTAAAGCCAGAGTTAGTCAACCCTTGGCTCCGCCCCTGTTTACCAGAGATTAATTACAAAATCAATCCAAAAAAAAGAACATAAGAGCAGATCTATATCCAAGTTGATGATGCTCTAATTGACGTTGTGCTGAATAGGTGCTTCTATGATGTTGCTATTATGATGTTGCATAACAGATGTATACTCAAAACAAGTATGAGATGCGATCTGTCAATTAGTGAACATAAATCAAAGAAATCCAATAATAACACTGTTTGCTGTTTATGTATACAAAGGAGAAAGAGAGAGAAAGTGGAGGAAGAGAGAGAAAACTATGAGCGGAAGTGGGAACGAGGCATAACTAGTTTTTTCAGTAGTATAGAGTTAGTATAATTACGGTAAAGTACTAGTGCATCATATTTGTGACATTTAGGTCCCTTGACCCAGTAAACCCGGGTTGAACCACTGGTTGAACCAATGACCCTTTACCCAGTAACTTCACCGGTTCGACGCCCGGGCCGGTTTTCAGAACATTGTTGCCAAGGGGCGGGGAGAAGCCCCGCTCACACCAAAGGAAATAAATAAATAAAACCTGTACATATTTTCCACCTGTTTAATGTATTTGCCCGCCACACCAAATCAAAAATACATCTCCAAGTGGCGGGGTGAAGCCCCGCGCACCCCAAATCAAAAATGCATCGCCACGGGGCGGGGCGAAGCCCCGTGCACACCAAATCGAAAATGCATCACCACCGGGCGGGGGGAAATCCCGCGCACACCAAATCAAAAATGCACCTCCACTGGACGGGGAGAAGCCCCGCACACACCAAATCAAAAATACATCGCCACTGAGCGGGAAAAAGAAAAAATATGCCCGGTGCGTAGCACGGGCACAAATCTAGTGTATATTAACTACAGTAACTCGTAAACGGTGTTATCAAGTCATGATCCTGTTGCCCCTTAACAATTCATATACACGTCTATATATTAACAATCCATAGTCCAGACGCACAGGACAAAGATCTCTCTCTCTCTCTCTGTCCTCTCTCAACTCTAGCTACTTACATTTTTGTTTGTTTTTTATCGTTCAAGCAGGATTTGATGTATTTAGCGATTAATTCAAGGATCTTCTCTGGACTACTGAGTGCCGCAAACTCAGAAAATTTAATGACCCATCAGCGGTTGGCGGTTTTATTGTTTCCTTGTAATAACCGGACAGGCCAGAGTACCAAACTGAAAATGGTCCGATGCGGAAGATCCTCACCTGCTAGATCATCCCATTCGGCAAACCATAATCAGCAAAGTACTGGCGGGTCAAAAGAAGGAAGAGTTTTGTTGGTGGATCCTAAGCCTAAGAAAGGACTTGCTTCTCAATTCTTTGATGTTGTTGAGAAGTTGATAGTTAAACACATGCATGGTTCAAAACAGACTAACCAGTATTTGTCTGGACTTTTCGCACCGGTGGACGAAGAAACTCCGCCTCAACCAAATCTCCTTGTCAAAGGATACCTCCCGGTAAGAACGAATAATCATCCGGCACATGTAATTTTTTTAAGATGATAACCCCTTTTTATGTGATGCATACAGGAAGGATTGAACGGAGAGGTGCTAATGGTTGGTCCAAACCCTAAGTTTATGCCTGTGGCTGGATATCACTGGCAAGTTACTTACACAAATTGCACTGTTCATTTACATAATATATCGAGTTTTTGCAGTTATGAATCGATTATACGGTAATTAATAGACTAACTTTAAAACTTCGAAAATAAATTTTATGTATACTACATATTTCATTCAAAGTTTAGCGAGGGCATTTGATGCACGCGCCAGGCATGGGTAAACTCACTTTTCAACTGGCAAAACTTACAAAAAGTCTGTGATTTCGTGTTTTTCATTTATTGTTTGCGGTATACATAATAAATATCATATTATTTTCTGAATAAATTCAAGCAGATGAAAGTATACAATAATACATATTGTGCATAATTGACATTGGGGATACACAATTTTAAGTGAGACTGAAAATTATTGAAGTTTAATATATCTTGTCCGATATCTTGTTACTAACTGTTTTACATATTGTGTGCAGGTTCGACGGAGATGGGTACCTGCATCTTGTTCTTTTTTTAACTGTGCATTTATTTTCACTTTTAATGAAGAGTGTTGCATTTGGCCTCCAAGAATGATTGGTATATCGCGTGTTGAATCCGGTGGTTTATACCGACTGAAAAAAGAGTCCCAAACCCACCCCAATGGACTAACCCTGCTAATTCATGTGGGTCGGGTTGGAGTTCCACATTTTCTCTCTCAATTGGTATAATCCACTGTATATAGCCAGCCTTAGTAAAACTACAAATACATTTTGCAATACGACTTTGGTCAACAAAGTCGCTCGAGTAAAATACAAATTTAAGGTCGTAGTTCACTCTAGTGTGTGCTTCGCTTCCAAACTAAGGCACTTGAGTAAAGTTATTGTGTATATCGTGCACTCATTTTGGAACCGAAGTGCACACTAGAAAGATCATCTACATTTTTCTGATCAGCTACTGCTACAAGCTTAAAGATAATCTGCATTGCAGTCCCAAAACATTTGTCCAAATGTCTGAAGTACAACAAACTAGACGGTTAAGCTAAAATTCCAACATGTGTAGACGGTTAAGCTAAAATTTTAGTACAACAAGCTTAAAGTGGAAGATTCATGTTAATATGAGTTATGCTATGCTGCCGAATGGTTCATGATTTGCGTATTAAAGATGGAAAAGCAACATATGTTTCTCGCTATGTAAGGACATCTCGTCTTAAACAGGAAGAATATTTTGGTGGAGCTAAATTTGTCAAGGTATGTATATCTGTAATCTATGCAAGTCATGTATCTACTCTGATCTTTAATATACATATCAATCAACTCACATAGTTTGTAATGCCATTTGCAGATCGGAGATCTTGAGGGACTATTTGGATTGTCCATGGCTAGCATTCATTTTCTTCGATCGATATTTAAAGTATTGGATTTTTCCTATGGATGGGGAACAAGTAGGTATCAACCTCGGAATTAATAAAAACAAGAAAAGAAAGTTCCTTCTCAATTATATATACGTTGTTGAAAACTTCATCTTCAAAACACCACAAACGTTAGCAAGAGAATGACTAGCATTTTCAATTTCTCAGCTGTTATATATTATTACATTCCCGTTTTGGTTGAATTTATTTATGACTTATGCCAACAGGTAATACTAATCTCACGTATCACCATGGAAAGCTTTTGGTTCTCGGGGAAATGGACAAACCCTGTAAGTAATTGTTTATATTGCAAGTTTCAACATCAGGTTTCAAGTTTTGGCAAAAAAAAAAAAAAACAAACATAGGGAACAATCATTATACAACTTATCATTGAAGATGCGCACACATTCAAGAGAATCAAATAATAGTATAACAACAATAGTATACAATTTCAAACTCATTAAAGAATTAACAAAAAGAAAAACGTCAAATATTTCAAAATTTGTATCATTCTTCATCTCTTTTACAATTTTTCAGATGTTCTTAAAGTTCTTGAAGATGGAGATGTGCAGACAGTTGGACTGTTAGATTATGACAAACAATTGGAACATCCTGTTACTGCACACCCAAAGATCGATTCATTTACTGGTAAAGCTTAATTGTGTAGCTAGCCATTAATACTCATGAAATAATACCTCCTAGCTTTCGTTTGATATAATTGTTACTGTTGATTGAAGGCGAGATGTTTACCTTTGGGTGTCAATTCACTCCACCTTATTGTACATATCGGGTCATTTCTAAAGATGGCTTCATGCATGATCCCGTGCCAATCACATTATTAGAGCCTACATTGATGCATGACTTTGCCATTACAGAAAACTTCGCAATTTTCATGGATTTGCCTCTGAAATTTCGACTGAAGGTATATTGCTAGTTTGTTTTAAACTATGTGGCAATGTGGACGGTATAAACATTTACAAGTAATTAAACCTGTTGTCTCCTAAAGCATAAGCTGGCTTGCATAGCACAATTTTTTTTGCCAAATATTATGGTTTACTTTTTTTTATTATGCATGCTTCACTTATATTTCAGAATTTCGTGACGGGAGAACCCGTTCTTACATTTGATGCAACAAAGAAGGCTCGCTTTGGTGTTCTTCCCCGATATTCAACGGATGAGCATACAATCAGATGGTTCGAACTTCCTAACTGTTTTATATTTCACAACGGTAAGCCATATTGTTTCACTCAACATTCTCTTGATAAGCATCTGATTAAAAAGATTAGGGTCTAGGAAACCGATTAGAGAGATGTAGCCGGCATATGACAAGTCCTAATATCCATACTCGCTAAATGCCTATGGGAAGTCCTAATCAAGATCCATATTTTCCGACCAAGGAACCGCATTTCTGCGCCAATATCTTTCCTTTCATTAAATGAACAACTACATACATTTTGTTCATGGTTAGGCTAAGTCCTATGGGCTAGATTGAGCTGCTAGATTAGCAGTGAAGTGTTGCAATTAAAAAAAAAAGTATGGCCTATTTGTTAACACTAGTTCTCTCACATAGCATTTTCTCGTAGTTGAATTAGCAGCGAGATAGTAGCGTTGAATGGTTCAGCGCTACAAAAATCACATTTTCGCTGAATGGTTCAGCGCTAGGCGATTTATTTTTTGATCTGACGGCTGTAATTTAAAGCGCTGGGTAGTGGTCCCAGCTGACGTGGACTGCTAATCTAACTGCTAGAGTAGCACTCCCATAGGACTTAGGAGGTTTCCCTAGCTGACGTGGACTGCTAATCTAGCTGCTAGATTAGCACCCATAGGACTTACCTTAAGCTAACCACTTGAGTTAAAAACGAATTACTAGTTTCCATTTTTTTTTGTTCTGATGTATATTTCATCCAATGATTAGTTAATGCTTGGGAGGACGGTGATGAAGTAGTTTTGATCACTTGTCTCCTTCAAGATACAACCTCAATGAGCGTCGCTTACTGGATTGAAAATCATTTCGATTTCAAAAGTGAACTGTAAGATGTTTAATTTTAACTACGCATGAAAGAGTCTGTTTACCTTGTTTTTTTTTTTTTTTAAAACATTTCTTCTGTTTCCTACCAGGTATGAGATGAGATTCAATATGAGAAATGGTTTAGCTTCACAGAAAAAAAAACTTTCAATATCTTATGTAGATCTTCCCCGGATTAATGACAATTACATCGGCAGATATGTTTCATCTTATTTTCGTTGTTTTGTGATGTTTTCCTACTATGGTTCTTGTTTTGCTAATGCATCATCTATAATTCAGGAAACAAAGGTTCGTGTATGCAACTATAGTTGGAAAACTGACAGGAATTATTAAATTTGATTTGCATGCCGATCCATTGTTGGGAAAGCAAAATTTTGAGGTAGGAGGAAATATTAAAGGTATCTTTAACTTGGAACCTGGAAAGTTTTGCGGAGATACTACTTTTGTTTCTCGTGAGTCAGGAATAACATCTGAAGAAGATGATGTGTACTTAATATTCTTCGTATACGATGAGAACACTGGGTAATTTTTGTCTCATATCTTTGAATTCTCATCCTTATTTACAAATTTTCTTTTCAATAATAGCTTAATGTTGCATATAAGTATTTGATCCTAACTAGAGATTAGATAAGAGCAAGACAAAAACAACTGAGAATGTTCTTCAGGCTTTCAACCTTGCCCCATATACCATTCTTCTGATTCTCGATTCACATAACAAGTAGCATACAAAATCTTTTTCTGTATACTGTGAGCATGTATCTCTGCCAGGTTTGGTTTTACCATGACATTGAATATACAACCATTCAAGTCATACATTGCTGATGCCAACAATATTTGTTCTTACCATATGGTTCACAACTTCACATACACATGGTCCAAAATTTGTTTCTAAAGTATTTTAGTTCACTTCAATTTTTTTGTAATTACTAGGACCAAATCATTGTTGAATTTTATTTTCTAACAAATATGATATGTCAATTGGTGTAGAAAATCTGTAGTGAACGTAATTGACGCCAAAACAATGTCTTCTGATCCGGTTGCAGTTGTTGACTTACCTCGTAGAGTTCCCTTTGGATTCCATCATTTCTTTGCAACAGAGGTCAGTTTTTAGTTCAGGTTGAAATCTGTAAGTTTGCATATCGGATTTTTAGGCCAGGATCGCCAGGTTACTGAGCTATGTGTAGAATTGAGATGTCTTAGGTTCTCACAGAAGTACCTGATTATTTAAAATGCCTTTAAGACTTTCAGTAAACACTATTGATAATTATTTTAGAGAACTATGTCTTTGGGCACCATGGTTTTTTATGGGATCGTTGCATTATTAGGCGACCCGTCGCTAAGGGATAAAGAGTCTCCTGATCAAATGACTAGATTGGCCCTCTGCTTATTTACATTTTTTCTATCATCAGTTTATATTTTTATTTTTTATTACCCAGTGTTAATTGGGTTTGGAATTTTATATGCACTCACAGGAACAACTCTAGGCACAAACAAAATTTTAAACAATGAAATGCTGGCAGACACCACTATAATATTGGGTGATGATATCAGTGATCAAATGATCAAGATGTGCAAAATATTGATTCAGTCTACTTTTATGCGAACTCCTTTAAATATATATGTAATTTTAAAATATATATGTAATTCTAACATCTACATGTGATTGGCTATTTTTACATCGTATATTAGATTGGAGGATGATGTTGTTGTCTGAGAAGGCCAACACCCCATCCATGTTTAGATTTTTCATGAACAAAACTAGGAGGTTCGGAATCCGACCGGATGACACTTGCAGTAGTAATTGCATTAACATGGTAAGAATTTCGTCTCTCATTTTTTATAACTTCCAAAATCAAATAAATCAAAAGGCGGAACTGAGGGGGCACGCCATCAGACCCTGCGTTGGCTTCTATTAGAATTTTTGAATTCCAGTATGCTCAAAGAAGTAGTGTCGACTGTTGACCAGTATTGAGGAAAACAATCCGTTAATCTTTGTCCCCATAGGATACGAGTCACACTCGGTCACTTTTTTGTTCTTATTTTTCTTATGTGAAACAAATTGACCGAGAAACAGATAAAAAATATAGAGAAAAGATGAAAAAAGAGGAGAATGAATCGATCAAGATGGCCAAGGACTAATAGAAAGTCTAGCTCAAGTCTCTGATAATTTTGATCAAACTTAGTTGACCAAGTTAAGTTCGTTCGACACCCTTTTGAACCCATTTTGATCAAATACTCAGCTTGATTACTACCGATGTTTCTTTCTTACAATGAGTCGAGTGCTCCTATTCCAAATATCAAGGCCTTTGAGGATGCTCCGGATGATACATTGAAGAACAACAAAGGCGTGTGGTAATATCTCCAGAGGTTTGGAACCATGTAATCCATTGATTGTGGTTGGAAGAAAAGAGGCCAAGCAAAAAAGTTTGCTGACGATCCTACTTCTTTTGTTTGGTTCATTGATTGCTTGTGTGGTAAGATCCATCAAGGGAGCAAGTAACGCACTTGCATACATGCACCACGATTGCATTCCAGCGATAGTTCACAGGGACATATCTAGCACCAATATCTTGTTAGACGCTGAATATCATGCTCGTGTTTCTGATTTTGGTACGACGAGGATGTTGAAGCCAGATTCATCCAATTGGACTTCGCTTGCAGGAACATATGGATATGTTGCTTCAGCCTCCAGGTATACAATCCAACTGTAACTTTTATAATTTACTGTTATTGGGTACCATTAATTTCTCTGAAGTTACTAAATAAATTTGCATCCATTTCTTTGTTACATAATGCTTTTACAGAGCTTGCCTACACAATGAAGGTGACCGAAAAGTGTGATGTTTATAGCTTTGGGGTGATTATACTGGAAGTACTAATGGGAAGGCACCCATCTGAAATCATCACATTACGCTCTCAAAATCTTCTTTCATCTTCGTCTTTGAGTAACGTCAGACAAAGCATAAGGTTGATAGACATCTTGGATCAATGCATTGAAGCACCAACAGATGACGTTGTTAAGAAAGAAATAATGTACCTTGTGAAGGTTGGATTTTCATGCTTACGTAGTGTGGGTACAAAATACCGCACACTTATTTGGTATGCGAAACAATTTCTTCGGTAGCAAGCGAACACGAACGCATACAACATATCCAGGATAACGAACTAGATGACGTCACCTAGTCACGATAATAGTGTGAAGATCTATGCGGTAGTGAAGAAATCGTGCGGTAATACAAATGTCCGAGCGATATTGACGCGCCCCAGATCCGAAAATAGGGGCTTTATTAGCTGTCTTCCACTATGTAAACTCCTATAAAAGGAGCGAGAGACCCTTGTAGTAGAGAGAGATCTTTTTGGTAAGTTGAGATAAGATTTTTAGGAGAGAGAAAGTTATTTGTTTTCCAAGTTAGGGTTTGCCCTTATCATCTTTGTATTTGTTCTAAGTTCTAATAAAAGATTTTGAGTATTTCTTCATGGATTCTTAGATTACTTCATAGATTATCATAAGGGTGTGGTTGTAGGATTTCCTGCAACTACAGTTTGTCGCTAGATATTCAGCTCGGATGATAATCCCTGTGGGTGAAGTTCTTTAGAATCTTAGTTTAAAATTATTCTTACTTTTCAACATCTCATTATTAATCTTTGAGAGTTTTAGAAACACAGATCTGTAAAAAGAGACCAAAAATTTCCATCTTAGAAAAATAACTTTCATCAATAGCATTTTCAGCTCTTTGAAGAATACTTTTTCCTTTGTCAAGAGTAGATATTGTTACAGGAACAACAGACGATGAGGCAAGCATTCACACCAGAACAGGTGATAGCAAACAGGAGGAGTAAAAAAATCGAAGGAAGAAGTGAAAACGAGGACATACAAAGACAGCAGAAACAAAATGAACCAGTAAAAGCGATAAGGATCATGGGAGAAAGAAAAGGAAACAGACGTCTACAGTGCAACTCAATAACAAAATCGATCATCAATGTTGCGGATTTTCATGCAGGAATTACAGGGAAGATACACAAGCGAGACTTTGAAGGAAGGAAAATCATGACTGTTAATAAATTATCACCCTTGAAAGAATGGCAAAAGCATAAGATAACGTTTACAGCGGATGAAGTACCAGAAGAAAGCTTAAGGCGAACAGATCCATTGGTTGTCACTACACCTGTCAGACGAAATGAAAACAGAGACAGCGCGAAGGCATCAGAAGAGTGGGCGGTAGAACAAAATTTGATAGACCCGGGGAGCTCATTTGATATCTTATTTTACCGCGCATTCAGAAATATGGGTTATAGTGATGCAGATTTAATGCCGCCTGCATACAACATTCACGGTTTTAATAAGGCGATAACAAAGCCAAAAGGTGAGGTAATTATACGCATACCTTTAGGAGAAATAGAAACACAGGTAACATTGTGCGCAGTGGACGTGGAGTCACCATATAACATGCTACTAGGAAGACCGTGGGTGCACAGCATAAAAGGTGTAGCATCAACTCTTCATCAACGCATATGCTTCCCAATGCCAAGTGGAATAGGTGAAATCAAAGGTGATACAGGGAGTGCGAAAATTTACAATCTAATAGATGTAAAAAATTATGAAGGACGCGCGAAGAAGTGAAAAATCGATGGAGGAAGGCGAAGGAATCAAGAAAGGAGGAAGAACCGAGAATATACATGATAAGAGCACAAGAAGGAATGGGAATACCAAGCGAGATCCCAGAAAAGGAAGGAGAACAAGTGCATAAAATAAAGGAACCATCACCATTAGGTGAGCCAAAGGCGAACTTTACCGTAGCAGAGGCAACAAAAGAAATAAATATAGGGACGAAGGAAGAACCAAAGATGTTGAAAATAGGAACCAAGATGGACAAGGAGGAAGAGGAAGAGGAAAGGACGATTAAACTTCTGCGGGAATATAAAGATATTTTCGCATAGAGCATGGACGAAATTCCAGGTATAGATTCTTCTATTGCATGTCACAGGTTAGATATCAATAAGAACGTAAAGCCATTCAAGCAAAGGATAAGGAAGATAGCAACAATGTACCATCCTCAAATTGAAAAAGAATTACAGAAGATGTTAGATGCAGGAATAATCTGGCCAGCAAAGTACCCGGACATCTTCCCACTCCTAGATATACCACAAACGGTGGAAGCAGCAGCAGGTAATGACAAGTTATCACTAATGGATGGATACTCAGGATACAATCAAATACCTTTGGAAAAAGAAGATCAAGAACACACGACTTTCTTCGCACCAAGAGGATTATATTGTTATACAAGAATGCCTTTTGGTTTGAAAAATGTAGGTGCGACATACCAAAGAATGGTGGAGAAGATATTCGCAAAATGGGTGCATACAACACTAGAAGTGTATGCGGATTATATGTTGGTAAAGAGCAAAGAGGAAAAAGATCATGTTGATAATTTGAAAAGAAATATTTGAACAGATGCGACAGTTTAAAATGAAGATAAACCCAGAAAAATGCATCTTTGGAGTAGCATCAGGGAAGTTTTTAGGTTACATTGTATCGAAAGAAGGAATAGAAGTAGATCCAGAAAACGTACAAGCGATTCGAGACATGCCATCACCCACAACAGTAAAGGACGTGCAGAAATTGAATGAATTACTTGCTTCGTTAGGGCGGTTCATTTCGCGCTCATCAGACAAGTGCAAGCACTTTTTCAACATATTGAAAAAGGGAACCAAATTTGAATAGACGGATGAATGTGAGAAAGCGCTTCAAAGCATTAAGGATTATTTAATGAATTTATCTATTTTGCAGAAAGCGGAACCAGGAGAAGAGTTATTAATATATTTAGCGTCAACACCGCATGTGTTAAGTGCCGTACTGCTCCGCTTAGACGAAGGGATTGAAAAGCCAATCTATTACATAAGCAAAACTTACAATTCCGCAGAAAGAAATTATACAAAGATAGAAAAGCTTATCCTTGCACTGGTCTATGCAACACAAAAACTCCGCACCTACTTTCAAGCTCACAAAATTAAGGTGTTAACAAAAGTACCAACCGAGTCTGTAATGAAGAACTCAAAAAGATCAGGAAGGATAGAAAGATGGATTGCACAAGTAGGACAATTTGGAGTTAAGTATGAAATATTATCTTCACCAAAATCACAGGTTATCGCAGACTTCTTGGCAGAATTTCCATTAGAAGAAGACGAAGGTGTAAAAGAAATGATGGACATAGATGAAGAACAGGGAAATCCTAAAGACTTGTTAATGGAGCGTAACTCAAAAATATGGGAAATATTGGTCGATGGATCATCAAATGGAGAAGGAAATGGAATTGGAATAGTATTCATTTCACCAAAAGGAGCAAGAATGGCTTACTCATTTAGATTGAAGTTCGCATCCACCAATAATGAAACAGAATATGAAGCAGTGGTGTACGCGTTACGACTGGCAATTGAAATGAAGTTAGAAGATGTTAGAATAACTAGTGATTCACAACTGGTAATACGCCAAATACAAGGGTTATACAGCACAAATGAGTCATCTTTACAAAAATACAAGCAACTCGTTGCGGAACTCTCAGCAAAAATAGAAAACATAAGTTGGAGACACATATGCAGGAAAGATAATCGATTCGTAGACGCACTGGCATTTATTTCCTCTATGTTAGTGGACCCAACCGCAAGGTATATAAAGATAGAGACGCTCTCTTCCCAATCAATTAAAGAAGAAGACGCAGACGTTATGATGGTGCGAGATACAGAAGAAATACAAGTAGACAAAGACGTGGATTGGAGAACCCAACTTGATTCATATCTGGAAAAAGAAGAAGTTCCAAGAAACAGATTAGAGGGGCACAAGTTAAAAAGCCGGGAGAAAAATTACGAATTAAGAGAAGGCGTACTCTATCGAAAATCCTTCCTTGGACCATCACTCAGATGTTTAACACGGAAGGAAGGAATGGAAATATTGAAGGCAATACACTATGAAGACGCAGGGAACCATAGTGGAGGAAGGTCCCTAGCTTACAAAACAAAGATACAAGGGTACTACTGACCCTACATGCATGAAGAGACAAAAGAAGTATCAAGACGGTGCGAAGAATGCCAACGACATGGGCAGATACATGCACCTGGAGCGGAGTTAAGTTCATCAACAAGTGTGTGGCCATTTGCAAAAAATGGGGCCTAGACATTGTAGGCCCATTTATACCATGAACAGGGCAGAGGAGATATATTTAATAGTCGCAACAGACTATTTTACAAAATGGGCGGAGGTGAAAGCAGTCCAACATATTCGAGATCGAGATGTATTCACCTTCATATTTGAAAATATCATTTGCATATTCGAAATTCCTGTGCAATTAGTCTCTGATAATGGAAAGCAATTTGAGAGAGAAAACATAGAGATGCTGCTTAACGCGTTCAAGATCCAAAGTGGAAAGTCAACTCCTTTATATCCACAGAGCAATGGGCAGGCGGAGGCAACTAATAAAATAATTGTGGATATATTGAAGAAGAAGCTGGAAGGACACAATAAAGGATGGTGCGAACAAGTACATAATGCAGTATGGGCATATAGAACAACAAGGAGAGAAGCTATAAGAATGTCACCTTTCTGTCTAACATATGGTGTAGAAGCAGTGCTGCCAACTGAAGTTATCATACCTACCACAAAGAAGGAAGTATGGGAAAAGAACTTAAACACAGATTTGATTTTAGCAAAACTTGATGACTTGGAAGAAAACAGAGAAATTGATCTACCACATATGGAGAATAACCACAAAAGACTATCCCGATAATATAACAAGCGCGTCAAAGAAAGAGAATTCCAACCAGGAGAACTAATGTTGAGAGAAATACCGCCCTATCAGAGAGGAGGAGATGGAAAGATAGAAAAGAAATGGGATTGACCATACATAATAAAGAGGATAGTTGGAAACAGAGCGTATGAGTTGATGGATCATGAGGGGAAAAACACAGGACGCAAGATTGACCACCCATGGAATCGAATATACTTGAAGAAGTACTATCCATAGGACGTGCTGCAGAATAAAGAAAATGATATGTACGCTCCAAGAATGGCAATTGTATACTTCAGAAGTTTGAATGAAAGTTAAAAATCTCTTCTTATGCGAAAAAAAATGAATATTTCATAAAAATATACAAGTAGAAGGACGAGGCAACAATAAACCTCATAATAAGACCCCAATAGGAGGTAATAAAAATTAAAACCTCTAACTAGGGAGGCTAGGCATCCAATTATGGCGTGCACCCTAGTTCGCATAACTACAAGAGGCAACAATAAGTCCTAATGCGCGTCATGATTGGGGAAAACCTAGAATGCATGGCTCGGGAGAAAGCCATACCATTCCTGGAACTTGAGTCATGGAGAATAGGGGCGAAATGAAAGCCTATCCGGCAGAGACTCCTTAGTTGAAAGACTAAGGTACTAAGCTCTCTCCTAAGGAGTGTAGAAACTTGATAAGGGCGCCGCGGTACATGGTTGACTCAAGAGTGCCTGGAGCGTACCTGGCCATTCTTGACAAGTCCTGACTATGATGCACTCGGTCCTCAAGAAACCCCACTTAGGGTGTGGTCTTGTAACCAAAAGCCATATCGGTGGAGGGACAAGAGGCCACGAACACAACTGATTGTTGGCATCACTGGATGGGAAGAGCCCACCCTAACCCGGTAGGGGTAAGCTTCCTTGAAGGGGCATTCAGGGGGAATATAAGGACGGCACCCTCCACTAGGGAGCTGAATTGTGTCAAAGACGTCAATATCACAAGACTTTTACTCACGGGAGTAATTAGACTTGTCATATTGACACACCAATACATCTTGCAGAGGCAAAAATATGAATAATGATAAGGCAAAATCAATGGGTCATTACTTGAAAAGGTAATGACTACCTGCGATTTTGTCGCACGACCAAAATAATACCCTGGGGCAAAGATAAGTTTCATCAACAGGGGGGGGGGATGATTAAGACCTCTACTTAGGGAGGCTCAATAAGATCTCACTATAAAACCCAAAGACCACTTTAAACTTAACGATAATTATTTTGCAGGTGAAGAGTTTGAATATAACGCACAAAGCAAAACAATACACATTTGGCGCTTAAACAACGCACAGGTATAGTCGCATGATGAAATTAGCACACTAAGACAGAAAGAAACGCATAACATAATCAAAATTAAAACGACGCACAGATAATGCCGCATAATGGGAAAGACATGATTATTTTCCCAAAGGTGAATAATAAAGGCAAGTAAGGGAATGGTACAAGGGAGGTATCATTCGCCTTCTTAGAAATAATCTTATATAGAAATAGAAATGTGCTTCTTTTAATGTGCAACAAAAACAGATGAACAAGAACCATTTCCTGAGTTAGAGAATATCCAGATGCATAAAAGATAGAAGAAGAAAAGAAGTTAAAGAACATTCTGAGGCAAATCATCATTTGGGGAGGGAATTCCAGCATTAGCTTCAGAATGGGGAACAACATCAGGATTTGGATCTTTAGGAAGGTCACCACCAGCATCAGGATTAGGATCTTGGAGAAGAGCACCAGCTTCACTCTCTTTGTGCTGATCCTCTGGAAGAAGAGATTCTTCATCCTCACAACTTTCATAGTCATAGTCACTGTCAGGTTCGGGAAGTTTCTCGTCGTCAGCCACATCAAGAGGTTCTACCTCTAATAAAGGGAATGAATTAGTAAGGCAAACTCGATCTGCAAGAGACTGAGCTTTGACATGGACTTCACGTGCGGCACTTCTCTTAGTATTTTCTACGTAAAATTCCATCAATCTATCAAGGTATAAGCACCTCCTGTTCGCCCTATCTCGAGAAGAAGAAAGTGTTACGGAGAGCTTCCCGCGCTCTTTATGAGCCTTAGACAGATCATATCTCAACTTCTGGATGGTAGACTGATATGACTTCTCAGATGCTGCAAAGGCAAAAGACATCAAATTAATGCAAGAGCGAAGAAATCACGTCAAACAAGGAGATTCAAAACAATTAAAAGTAAAACTAAGGCAGTCAGCTTAATGTGACTACCTTCCCTTTGAGAAATGAGATATTGAGATAAGGCAAGACCACTACTTTTCATATTCTCCATACACTTATCAAAATCATCGCCAACTAAACCTTGAAGGCGGGAGTGAATCATCTTTTCATCTTGAGAGAGAGAAAGATTTTCTTTCACCAGGGTATCATAAGACCCCTTCAATAGTTTATGCTGTTCTCGAAGTTTATTCATATTCACGGTCACTTTTATCTTGCTCTGGATAATCTTCTCATTCTCCAAGGTTAATTTCTTCATGTCCTCATCGTATTGGTTCCTTAGAACGCGAAAGGTTTCCTTTTGATCATCGCAAGTCTTTTGAAGGACAAGATACTGGCGCGTAAACATCGCTTTCTCTTTACAAAAGACCGCTTCTCTGCGGCAAGGACTCGATTTTCATCTGATAGAGTTTCATTCCTTAAATCAGCACTGTACAACGACCCCGAAAGGTTGGATATTTGGGAGCCTAGAAAATCATTTTGATTACATAAACAAAGGTTTTCATTCTTCAAATTATCAATTTGGTCAAGTAGGTATGAATAGCTATTAGTTAGTTGGTCTAGTTGACTCTGCAATCTCTCATTATCCGCACGAGCATCCTCAGCAGAGTGTTGATAATTATATCTCTCCGCGACGTGCTTCTGATTTAAGTCTTTACATATGTGCGAAAAAATTCAAAATATGGATACAAACGCAATAAAACTCATGAACGATTAAATAAACGAAAGGATAACACACCTTTGAGCTCTTCATTCTTCTTACGAAGATTCTCAGTTACAATGGTTTCAGTGAGAAGATCAGCTCTTAGTTTAGCGTTTTGACGGGAAAGTTCTTGAATGATGTTACCAGACTCACAAAATCCCTCGGTCTGAACCAAGCAGCGGCGAGATTCCTAAAGAAGAAGTAGCACCAGATATAAGGACGTGGTAAAGTAGCTGATAGACGCATTTATGTGTCTATTTTCATCTCTATTGTATATATTATTAGTACCCATTTTTGTACTTATTATGGTGTTTTATGTGTTTGTAGGTATTTTTAGGCAATAAACATTTTTGGAAAAAAAATCAGCTCAAAAAGTTGTCTAAAGCCACCCAAGGGACATTTGTTATTCGGACTCTAAGTTTGGATAAGGGGCACCTCAGTTGGGCACATGTTATTCGCACCCCTGGTTTGGTTAGGGGGACACCCTTCTTCATCGTTTAAAATAATTTTTTTGCGGGAAAATTTCCTGTTCACTGCGAAATTTTCTGTTGGATTTTTGGAGGAGTTTCAGTGAGACTCAATCACTGATTTCGATTGGGATGAACATGATATGCCCAAACAATGATGGTATGAGTGTTCGAATGAGTTCAGTTGGGCTGAATATTCGTCGGGAAGAAAATATGGAAGTACGTATGCAATCTCGGGATTACAGCGTGTTTAAACGTGTGTTGTTTGAGTTTGAATAGAGCTTGGTTGCTGCAGAAGTGTGGAGGAGTCAAACAAGGAAGGTTTGGAAGCTGTAGACATGTGAAACAACAAGAAGGGAAATTATTTTCCCGTGAATATCCGAGAGCAATAAAAAGAAAATATTCGCATTCACTGGAGATTTGGGGATTAATAACGAGAGATTCTTAGGCCTGTCGAGTATAAAAACGGTGATAGAGGTCACAGGAGGAGTGAGGGAGAATTGGGAGAAGTTTAGAGCACCACAGAATCGGAAAATAAAAGTTGCAGGAAGAACATTATTTCTGCTGGTGAAGAACTTACGAAGAACATAAGACGCTCAAAGACAGTCGTTCCTCAACAGTGCTTGTGACGGTTATTTGTTATCGTTTCCTGTAACAGTTGAGTTTGTAACAAATATAACAGTTGGTAATTATTTTACTTTTCTCTAATTTGCATTTTATAATTCACTCAAATCACTGCTTTGCAGAATTTTAATTGTTTGCATAATTTTCTTAATTAGTTGTGATTCAATTAGATAGGTTATACTTTGTTTAGATAATCTATGCTTAAGGGATACAATTAATGTTTAAGAATATGCTTGATTATTTGTGAATTAAGAAAAAGAGATTTTAAAGATAATTAGAGTTTTGGAATTTTTACCATCATTCATTCATGTGTAATAGTGGAATCTAGTGGCTTGGTTATTTTCAATCTTAAAAAAACAAATTTGGATTTAAATTTTCTCTATTTATAGTTTAAATAAGTTTAAAATCAATTGCTTTCACAAGTCTCAACGAACCTTTTTATTACAACAAAGTCGAAATTACATCAATTTTTGGCGCCGCCGACGCGGACTTGTTTTTAAGTTAGAGTTTTTAGATTTTTTTTTTTAATTTTTTTTTAAAGATTTTTATTATTTTCTCTTTGTTCTATTTTACGTTTCTTTGGGTATATTTCTTTGTGCTACAGGTTTGGAGTTTGGACCAAAAAGAATTTAAGCCAAAGACTTTGGTGACTAAGAGATTAGGAGCCAAAGATAAAAGCTAAAAGAAAAGGAAAAGAAAGACAAAGAAATTTTATTTTATTAGGTTTTTAAATTTTATTTTTATAAATTGTATTAGGATATATTTTATTTTTGTAATTTTTTATTTATTTTGCACTTTATATTTGGACTTTGGACTGTGAACTTTGGGACATTATTATTTTATTTTTAAACCCTACGGAAGGGTAGTTTTAAATATAAACTGTTTGCAGGGAAGGACGACGATTACGATATCGTCTCGGCCCCTCGGGTTCGTACATGACATAGGAGTCGTGGACCGAGTCGACTTCAGCGGTTCTTCGCCCGTCTGGTACGGGAGGTAAGTTTTTCGAAACACCCGCGAATCCCCTGTCAGCGGGTTTACTGTTTGCCTTAAGGTGAATATATGTTGAGGAATGAATACGGATTTTCATTTCCTAGTAAAGGGAAAGGACATGCCATACAAGATAAGGGTTCGGATTTCATCACCGTTCTCTTCTTGCCCGCCTTAGGAAAACATAACCTACGCGAACCCAAGCTTAAAATATTGACTAGATCGAGACATATAGTGTAACGCGCTTAATAGGAAAGTCGTTCGAAAAATATTGGTTACTCTTTTAAGCATACTTTGAAGTTCAGGAAGATTACTGTAAGTCGATTAGAGCCGCCTTGTAACCCAGGGAAGCATTGCCAAAGAGGTGGGGGTATCAAAGCTCCTCTGAGCTTTCCCTACTTCTCTTCGACTCACTTTATTCGGATCGATCCAGAGAGGTTTGCTTAGATTGTAACGAATTCCTTTTCGAAGGATTAGAAGCTTGTCTAGAAACAATCTAAGTGGAGCCATCATGCTTGTTGTTTGCTAGAAATCTTTAGGTTTGCTTTGGTGGAGTCAGCCTACTGTGTGTTTGCTTAGAACCTCCCTTCCTTAAGATTTTTTATTTTTTTTAGTGTATGCCAAAATCGCTTAAGTCCATTAGTGAGCGTGCTTGGAAAAGAGACACTTTTGGCCGTTTGATTAGTGACGAGCCTAGAGGTTTTTCTTTTGTAGACGGGGAGCTCGAAGACTCTTCTTTGGAGAGCCCTGTTTTTGGAAACTTCAATTTTGAGAATTTAAGTCTTAGTGAGGAATTCACCCCTAGGATTTTTACTGTGCAAACAATGAAAACTTTGAAGGAGTACATGTACCCAACTAGGACCAACCGACCATCGTGCATTAAGTTGCCAGCCTCTACGGCTAGTTATGAGTTGAAACCTGGTATTCTTCAGATGATCCCTATATTCTTAGGAAAAGATGATGAAAACCCTTACTTTCACATTAGGGACTTTGAAGAAATTTGTGGAACAATTAATATTAAAGACCTTAGTGATGAAGTCTTGAAACTTAGGATGTTCCCCTTTTCCTTGAGAGATAAAGTCAAGACCTGGCTGAACAACCTACCATCTGAATCCATAAAAACATGGAAGGAACTTATTGCTTCCTTCTATTTAAAATTCTACCCCAAGCATAAAACTGCAGCTGTTAGGCATAAAATTAGTGATAGTGTTCAACAAGAAGGAGAATCGCTTTATAGGTTTTTAGAGAGATTCAATGATCTCCTAGACCAATGTCCTCACCATGGGTTTGAGAAAATGAAACTAGTAGAGATTCTTTATGATAGTTTAGACTATTCGACCAAAGCCACGGTCGAGTCTTTGTGCGCTGGTGAGTTCACTAGTAAAAATGCTGATGATGCGTTTTCCTTCTTAGAAGTTGTCGTTGAAAAATCCCAACAGTGGGAGTCTTGTGTTGAACCCCCTAAAAGACTATTGATCAATAGAAGTAGCACTCATGTGGTTGATACAGGCTTTGGGTCTGATGCTAAGTTTACTGCTTTGTCTAGAAGGTTAGAAGCTTTGGAATTGAATCAGTCTAAACATAGGTATTTTGTTGAACCTGATAATAGGATTAGAGCCTCTCAAGTCTCTAGTTGTGGAATAGAACCCAATAACTCGTTTTGGGAAGGTCAGGTTAGTGAAGAGCAAGCCCATGCTGTCTATAACAATGCTAGATTTGAAAACCGTCAGAAGTTTGACCCCTACTCAGAGACCTACAACCCTGGTTGGAGAAACCATCCTAATTTCTCTTGGTATAAAGGACAGAGTCAAGGCCAGTCTAGTAATTCTTAGCCTCCCCCAGGTTTTGGTTATAATAAGAACCTTTCAGGTTAAGCCCAGTTCAAGAACTCTTCTGAGAATAGAATAACTAGCTTAGAGGAATCTCTTAGTTTATTACAAAAGAGCCAGGACATGTTCGTAAAGACCCTCGAAGTATTACTAAAGAACCAGGCTAGTTTTCAAGAGGAAACCAAGCAGAATTTTCAACATAATTCCAAGACTCTTGCTAAGTTAGAACTTCAAGTTGGTCAAATGGTTAAGATTCTAAGTGAGAGAGATAATGGGAGTTTTCCTAGTCAGACTCAACCTAATCCTAGAGGAGATCATGAAATAGGAGGAAGATCATCTAATCATGTGAATGCAATCAAAACCCTTAGGAGTGGTAGATAAATAGACAATAAGGTTGCCATGCCTGATAGTGAACATGCTGTAGTTCACCCTTCTGAATCAGAAGCTGAAGAGATTGATGGAACCTCTAAGGAGACTGATGAGGCCCCTGGTAAGCCAAACTTTGTTCCCAGAGCCCCATTCCCATAATTGCTAGTGCCAACTAAGAAGGAGTCCACTTTTAATGATATTTTGGAGGTTTTTAAGCAGGTAACTATCAACCTTCCATTATTAGATGCAATTAGGAAAATTCCTCCTTATGCCAAGTTCCTTAAGGACTGGTGTACGCGAAAGCGTAAGCTCAGTGTCCATAAGAAAGCCTTCCTAGCTAGTCATGTGAGTTCTATTATTCAGAATACTACTACTCCTAAGTATAATGACCCAGTTTCCCCTACCATTGCCTGTACAATAGGGAAATACCGTGTTGAGAAAGCGCTGCTTGACTTAGGAGCCAGTGTGAACTTACTCCCATACCATGTGTACCTTAATCTAGGACTTGGTGAGATGAAACCTACCCAGATAACACTTCAGTTAGCTGATAGGTCCGTAAAAATTCCTCATGGTGTGATCGAGGATGTTCTTATTGAGGTTGACAAGTTTATTTATCCAGTGGATTTTGTTATCCTAGATACCCAACCTGTCCCTGACCAAGAGAACCAGATACCGGTAATTCTAGGTCGCCCGTTTTTAGCTACATCCAATGCGATCATCAACTGTCAAAACGGTATTATGAATTTGTATTTTGGTAACATGACCATTGAGATGAACATTTTTCATATTAGTAAGCTACTCTCTTAACTAGATGACTCGAGCATAGAAGAGGTCAACATGATAGGAACATTAGTCGAGGAGTCATTACCAAACACTTTGTTAGAAGATCCACTAGAGAAATGCCTAGCCCACTTTGGGATTGATTTTGATGATGATAATGTGATTAATGAGGTGAATGCTTTGTTAGATTCAACCCATTTGTTGGACACTAGCAATGTTTGGAAATCTAAGTTCGAATCACTACCAGTTTCTGAGTCTACTCTAGTTCCTTCGTTAGGAGAGCCTCCTAAGTTGGACCTTAAACCATTACCAGATACCTTGAAGTATGTGGTTTTAGGCCCAGCTGAAACTTTACCTGTGATTGTAGCATCCAACTTGGATAGTGATCAGGAAAGTAGGTTAGTAACCGTCCTTCAAAACAACAAGGAAGCTTTAGGATGGACCATAGCAGCCATTTAGGGTATAAGTCCTACTGTTTGTATACATCAGATTTATTTAGAGGAAGATACCAAACCTTCTAGGGAGATGCAACGTCGACTAAACCCTAATATGAAAGAGGTAGTTCGAACCAAGGTTCTTAAGTTGTTAGATACAGGCATTATCTACCCTATTTTAGACAACAAGTGGGTCAGCCCTATTCAGGTTGTCCCCAAGAAATCCGGTATTACTGTAGTCCAGAATGAGAACAATGAGTTAATCCCAACCCGAGTGACCACGGGTTGGCGTGTTTTTATTGACTATAGGAAATTGAACAAGGTCACTAGGAAGGACCACTTTCCCCTTCCTTTCATCGACCAAATGCTAGAGAGATTAGCTGGACATAGTCACTAATGCTTCTTAGATGGCTACTCCGGATATAATCAGATCGTTATTGCCCCTGAAGACCAAGAAAAAAATACTTTTACCTGTCCCTTTGGTACCTTTGAGTATAGACGCATGCCTTTCGGGCTTTGTAATGCCCCTGCAACTTTTCAGCGTTGTATGATGAGCATATTTTCTGACATGGTAGAACGATTCTTAGAGGTCTTTATGGATGATTTTTCAGTATTTGGTTTGTCTTTTGATGAGTGCTTGCATCATTTGTCATTAGTTTTCACTAGGTGTAAGGAGAAGAATTTAGTGCTTAATTGGGAGAAATGTAATTTCATGGTTCATTCAGGAATTGTTTTAGGGCATATCGTATCTTCTAAGGGTATAGAGGTAGATAAAGCAAAAGTTGACCTTATTAAGACTTTACAGGTCCCAAAAATCGTAAGAGATATTAGGTCATTCTTAGGGCATGCAAGTTTTTATCGTCGATTCATTAAGGATTTTAGCTTGATTTCTAGACCTCTTTGCAATTTGCTTGCAAAAGATGTTGAGTTTGTCTTTGATGATGCTTGTTTAGAGGCTTTTGAGAAGCTTAAGACTTTACTCACTACCGCCCCCATAGTCCAGTCACCCAACTGGAACCTACCCTTTGAGATCATGTGTGATGCTTCATATTTTGCTATTGGTGTTGTGCTAGGTCAGCGAGAAAACAAATTACTCCATGTGATTTACTATGCTAGCAAAACTCTGAATGATTCCCAGTTCAACTATACTACTACAGAGAAGGAACTGTTAGCCATTGTGTTCGCCTTAGACAAGTTTAGATCACATCTCTTAGGTTCTAAGGTTATAATCTTCACTGATCATCCTGCTTTAAAGTATTTTCTTTCCAAGAAGGATACAAAACCTAGATTGATTAAATGGATCCTATTGTTGTAGGAATTTTCCTTAGACATTAGAGACAAAAAAGGTGCAGAAAATGTAGTAGCAGACCACTTGTCTAGACTTGTTGTGGATACCCCTGATGATTCCCCTAATGTTAGAGATAGTTTTCCCGATGAACAACTGTTCTCTGTTACCCAATTACCTTGGTATGCGAATATAGTGAACTATCTTGTTACTGGTCGAATTCCCCAACATTGGAGTAAACAAGATCGTTCTAGATTTTTAGCTGAGGTTAAGCACTTCTTTTGGGATGATCCTTATTTGTTTAAGTATTGTCTAGACCATATTATTAGGAGATGTATACATGAAATTGATCATTCAAGTATTATTTCCTTTTGTCATGATCATGCTTGTGGGGGTCACTTTAGTGCTAAGAATACTGCTGCTAAGATATTGCAGTGTGGATTCTATTGGCCTTCGTTGTTTAAAGATTCCCACAGTTACTGTGTTACTTGTGAACGTTGCCAGAAATTAGGAACCATTTCCCGTAGGAACATGATGCCCTTGAACCCTATTTTAGTTATTGAGGTCTTTGATGTGTGGGGTATTGACTTTATGGGTCCGTTTCCTAATTCTTTTGGTAAACTATACATCCTTGTCGCTGTAGACTATGTCTCTAAGTGGATTGAGGCGGTTGCGTGTAAAACCAATGATCATAGGGTCGTAGTCCAGTTTTTGAAAGAGAATATACTTACACGTTTTGGTATGCCGCGAGCTATAATTAGTGATGGAGGTTTACACTTTTGTAATAGACCATTTGCTCTTTTAATGAAACAATATGGTATTACCCACAAAGTAGCTACCCCATATCACCCACAGACTAGTGGTCAGGTAGAGGTCTCCAATAGGGAAATTAAGCGTATTTTAGAGAAAACAGTTAATCCCAATAGGAAAGACTGGTCATTAAGGCTTACTGATGCCTTATGGGCTTACTGTACTGCGTTTAAGACACCCATTGGAATGTCACCTTATCGTTTAGTATTTGGCAAGGCATGTCACCTGCCTGTTGAGTTAGAGCATAAAGCCTATTGGGCTATTAAGCAGCTAAACTTTTCATTTGACAAGGTAGGTGCTCACAGAAAGCTCCAGCTCAATGAGTTGGACGAGATTCGTAGAGATACATACGATAGTGCTAAGGAGTATAAGAACAAAATGAAACTTGTGCATGATAAGAATATTTTACGAAAGTCATTTTCTCCAGGTCAAAAAGTTCTTCTGTATGACACTCGTTTGCATCTATTTCCCGGGAAGTTGCGCTCTCGGTGGACCGGTCCTTTTGTGGTCCATACTGTTTTTCCTCATGGAGCTGTTGAGATCGAGACACCGGATGGTAGTAGTTCTTCGAAGGTTAACGGTCAGAGATTGAAACCCTTTTTAGAGCCCTTTCCTACAGGTGATGTTGAGGAGGTCCCTCTGGAGGACCCTGCTTACCCTTGATTGACCATCGAGGTCATTGTATGTTGTATATTAGTTTTTGATTTCTCTCTTCACCCAGGTACTATCTTTCCAACTTCTCCTTGTGTTATTTTTGGTACTGCTTTTTCATTAAAAAAATTGAGGACAATGTTAGATTTAAGTTTGGGGGTATGGGAAAAACTTTTTAGTTGCAATTAATAAACTCCAGAGCCTAGAAATTTATGCCTATTAAGGATGGCACTAACCAATCTAAGTGGATGGAAGCATTTTGGTTTTAGGAGTTGAGGAACCAATCTGAGTAGATGGAAACATCTATAAGAGTCTATTCGTAAAAGCACAGAGCTCAGGTGTTAGAAATAACATGATAGTTTCGCCATATCTCGTTGAGTCATTTTCACTTCTGTTTTTTTATTTTATTTTCTTTTTAAAATATGTTTCTCTAAGTGATTAGGTGGGGCTCACGATTCAAGTTGTTACCACTGCTAGGGTGTAATAGAGTGATTGAGATACTAAAAAAAAAAAAAAAAAAGACCAGACCAATCAGACCTATCGGAATAAATTTTAACACTTGGATAACAATATGTGTGTGTTCTCCCTGTCTCCGTCGCCTAAACAAGCGTGGAATGCAGGATCCACGAGAATTACCATGTAATCTGCTGACAAGAAGCATGCGCTTGGATCCACAAGATCTAATCATGTTGTTAGTTCTAAATAAATAAATAAATAATGTGTGTTCAATAAATCGACCGCTGGTTCCCTTGTATATGCCAGACGAGTTAATCTAGAATTAGGATTATTGACCACTGGTCCCCTTGTATATGCCAGTTGTGTTGATATTAGTCAGACCGGTATCTCAGTCCATTAGGATAGGTTCATCTTGGCAGAGGCCTTCAGACAGATATGAGAAAACACCGTTCACCTAGTCAACATCAAAACCATCTATGTTTTTCTATATCCATCTCTTAATCTATCCATGTGATTTGTTGACTCCGGATATTGATGTCCATAGTGAAACTATCTGAGTAGAGCTTTGTCACTTATATATGAATTTTAGTATGCTTGAGTGCAAACTCGTGTACAGCAATTGGAATTTCGCATCAGGGTACTTCCTCCCGTAATCAATAAGTATGCCAACCAAGGAGGTTCTTTAGTGCCATTTCAAGGTTCTGCGTAGATAGCTAGGGTCTGGAGTAAAGGTTTTGTGGGTACACCTCTGGTAAACCATCCCGAGACTATAACTCGGCCACTAGGGCCACCTAGGGGTTCAAAGGCTTGTTGCACATGCTAAGTGCAATCCCGATGCCTGTGACAGTGAGTTAGGATTTTATTTTGTAGTTTTTATTTGCTCGGGACTAGCAAATAATAAGTTTGGGGTATTTGATAGACGCATTTATGTGTCTATTTTCATCTCTATTGTATATATTATTAGTACCCATTTTTGTACTTATTATGGTGTTTTATGTGTTTGTAGGTATTTTTGGGCAATAAACATTTTTGGAAAAAAATCGGCTCGAAAAGTTTTCTAAAGGCACCCAAGGGACATTTGTTATTCGGACTCTAAGTTTGGATAAGGGGCACCTCAGTTGGGCACATGTTATTCGCACCCCTGGTTTGGTTAGGGGGACACCCTTCTTCATCTTTTAAAATAAAATTTTGGCGGGAAAATTTTCAGTTCACTGCGAAATTTTCTGTTGGATTTTTGGAGGAGTTTCAGTGAGACTCAATCACTGATTTCGATTGGGATGAACATGATATGCCCAAACAATGATGGTATGAGTGTTCGAATGAGTTCAGTTGGGCTGAATATTCGTCGGGAAGAAAATATGGAAGTACGTATGCAATCTCGGGATTACAGCGTGTTTAAACGTGTGTTGTTTGAGTTTGAATAGAGCTTGGTTGCTGCAGAAGTGTGGAGGAGTCAAACAAGGAAGGTTTGGAAGCTGTAGACACGTGAAACAACAAGAAGGGAAATTATTTTCCCGTGAATATCCGAGAGCAATAAAAAGAAAATATTCGCATTCACTGGAGATTTGGGGATTAATAACGAGAGATTCTTAGGCATGTCAAACATAAAAAGGGTGATAGAGGTCACATGAGGAGTGAGGGAGAATTGGGAGAAGTTTAGAGCATCACAGAATCGGAAAATAAAAGTTGCAGGAAGAACATTATTTCTGCTGATGAAGAACTTACGAAGAACATAAGACGCTCAAAGACAGTCGTTCCTCAACAGTGCTTGTGACGGTTATTTGTTATCGTTTCCTGTAATAGTTGAGTTTGTAACAAATATAAGTGTTACAAACCCGTTTTTTTATCATTTTTCTCCCATTTCATCATTTGTGAACCATTTTTGAGCATTAATAAAGATGAATTTTGAGCATGTTTCCATGATGATGATGAGCTAATTCTCGCGTAATCAAGGCACGGAGGAAGCTATTGATGCATGAATAATTGGTAATTATTTTACTTTTCTCTAATTTGCATTTTATAATTCACTCAAATCACTGCTTTGCAGAATTTTAATTGTTTGCATAATTTTCTTAATTAGTTGTGATTCAATTAGATAGGTTATACTTTGTTTAGATAATCTATGCTTAAGGGATACAATTAATGTTTGAGAATATGCTTGATTATTTGTGAAGTAAGAAAAAGAGATTTTAAAGATAATTCGAGTTTTGGAATTTTTACCATCATTCATTCATGTGTAATAGTGGAATCTAGTGTCTTGGTTATTTTCAATCTTAAAAAAACAAATTTGGATTTAAATTTTCTCTATTTTTAGTTTAAATAAGTCTAAAATCAATTGCTTTCACAAGTCTCAACGAACCTTTTTACTACAACAAAGTTCAAATTACATCAGTAGAAGGAATTGAAAAATGCAGATAAAGAAACACTTACCAAAAGATCAAAGGAGAGATTAACGCTCGGATCTAACTGTGAAAAAATATCGCTCCTAGTTGATTTATCTGGTGGAGAATCACATAACAACTTGGCAAGAGTGTCACAAATGCGAACTTTAGCAGGATCACTAATGGATAAACGAGCGACATTAATGATCTCTGATAAAGATTTAGTAGAAGAATCGACTCTTTCAAAGACTTCTTTATCAGCAAAAGTGGCCTCCAGAGAGGAAGAAGTGATCATGGAAAGAGAAGGGGTAGGCATAACAATGCCCTTAGGAGAAGTGGCAACAATACCCTTTGATGTATGGATGATTGTACTATCCATGGGTGTGGGAATATTAGCAAAAATGGAATAAGTAGTACTTTCCATCGACACGGTATTATCAGAAGAAGGAGTGATGACGGGCTCCACGGGTGCGGAATTCTCAGAAAACAAATTTCCTTTATAGACGCAGAGACATTCAAAGAAGCTGAGGCAACAAAGTCTTTCGAAGGAGTGCCAGTAGCATCATCAGGAAGAGTGACATTCATCATAGACACGGAAATGTTCGCGGCAGCTTGGGAAGCGACAGGAATATTAACAGCTTCACCAGAAGAGACTTGTTGTTGAGGACGAGATTTGTAAGTGAGCTCTGGTATGACAAGGGATGTATTGAGCGTGGGAGCACGATGAATTCTCTTAGTCTTTTTCTTCTCGAAATTAGCTTCGCCCTAAGTCACCTTCGAAGAACAACGCAGATAAGAAATAGAGGCAACAATATATTGTTTAAAAGAAAAGAAGGCATTTCTTACTACCTTGTCATGCGAAGGTTTCCTCTTGCGAGAGTCATCATCCTTAGAGCTCGAAGAAGAAATAGGGTTTGAGACTTTAATACGGAGAACACCCTATGGGGAATTTTTACTGCAACAAAACGAATATGGGAATATGAAGAACAACAGGTATGAAGAACAGTAGTAGAACAACAATGGCGGTCAAAATTCAAACAAATAAAAACAAAATCACAGTGATGGAAGAACAAAAGGAAAAACAAACTAACCCTTGCTGAGAATCCATTAAGTCCGAAGGGTATCACCACAGAATATGATTATGAAAAAACTGGAAGTTGAAGACTTCGGGAGGATGAAGATGAAGGAAATTTACATAGAAAAAAGAGATAGTAAAGGAAAAGAAAATTATCTCTCTTCACCGTGGTTAATAAATAAGAAAGCTGTGGAGAGAGGGACATCCAGTTAAATCATAACGTGCAAGTTGAAAAGGGGGAAAAGCCAACATGTGTAGACGGTTAAGCTAAAATTCCGGAAAGATGTCGGTTGAAGAGAATACGAAAAGATGAACTGGTGAGGCAAAACAACAAACTAGAGTTTCTCATACCGCACTTTCTACCAAAAGAACGATATGAGAAGAGGCAAAATGTGGGTACAAAATACCGCACACTTATTTGGTATGCGAAACAATTCATTTGGTAGCAAGCGAACACGAACGCATACAACATATGCAGGATGACGAACCAGATGACGTCACCTAGTCACGATAATAGTGTGAAGATCTATGCGGAAGTGAAGAAATCGTGTGGTAATACAAATGTCCGAGCGATATTGACGCGCCCCAGATCTGAAAATATGGGCTTTATTAGCTGTCTTCCACTATGTAAACTCATATAAAAGGAGCGAGAGATCCTTGTAGTAGAGAGAGAAAGATCTTTTTGGTAAGTTGAGATAAGATTTTTAGGAGAGAGAAAGTTATTTGTTTTCCAAGTTAGGGTTTGCCCTTATCATCTTTGTATTTGTTCTAAGTTCTAATAAAAGATTTTGAGTATTTCATCATGGATTCTTAGATTACTTCATATATTATCATAAGGGTGTGGTTGTAGGATTTCCTGCAACTACACGTAGTGACCCATGTACTCGCCCAACTATGCAAGAAGTGTAAAATGTACTAGCATTTTCAACTCAGGGCAGGGCAGATTTTGCAAAGCCCTTTGAATTGATTACTATGGGAGACATACTACTATTGTCATAATAATTTGTTTAAGCAAGTCATCTTTTAGTATTTTAATTTCATTTGTTTTCTGTTATGAATATAATATTACATTAATCTTTACTGGACGCACTCATACTTAAATACTCTTGAACAA
This sequence comes from Papaver atlanticum, assembly GCA_023531105.1. Taxonomy (NCBI): domain Eukaryota; kingdom Viridiplantae; phylum Streptophyta; class Magnoliopsida; order Ranunculales; family Papaveraceae; genus Papaver; species Papaver atlanticum. The sequence goes on from JAJJMB010006318.1 coordinate 274,210, forward strand.
AACCTGAGAAAAAAGACAGAGAAAAGATGGAGAAAGATCAGAATGGATCGATCAAGATGGCAAAGGACTGGATACAAAGTCTAGCTCAAGGTCGGAAAGGTCGTGAAATTGAAACTCAAGCTCTTCACCATCTCTATTCTATTCATGTCCGGAGAGGCTTAATTCGATGCAATTTCTTAGTACCCAAAAGCTTATCTGTAAATCACAATCTCAATTTCACTTTTTTTTTTTCTCTTCTTTTTTGTTTTTGTTTTGGATTGAATTGATCTCTTCTTCTTTGAACAATTTTTTTTTTTGAATTGATTATAGTTTTTCTGTGATTTTGGTGATAGGATAGAGATGGAAATTGGCATGTAGGAGCGATTGCAACTCTAATTGACATCATTGGCGCTTCTGCTATTGTCACTGTTGTTGGTAACATCAACGTCTCCGTTGATTTCAGCATATCCTACTTCTCACTGGCAAAGATTAATGTAAGAATCTTTTGTGGTCAAATCCTGTTGACTAAGTCAAGTTTCATACTTCTTGATCCCATTTTAATTGGCAATTTTCTTTTATTTCTAAGGTTGTTGTTTTTGAAACTGGATTGAACAGGAAGAAGTAGAGATTGAGGCTAAAGTATTGGGACATAGAGGAAATCTATCTTCAAACATGGTGGTGATTAAAAACAAAGAAAACGGTGAGTTGATTGCTGTAGGGAAACAATGGATGTCTGCATTTGATCTCAAACATAAAAGTAAGCTATAAGCCTACAACACACAAGTTGTCAGATACTCGCCGAAAATGACTCTTCTTCGGGCAATTTAATTGAACATTTTTAGGTGTTTATACAATTGAGCTAATCATAAACTCGGATATTTAGTCTGCGGAGCCAAATTGAATGCAAGGTCATATGGAAAACGTCGTACCGATTAGGTGCGCCATTGTTTGCAATGAAATGTCTTTGAACTTGTTTTACGCTTCTCTGCAGCTTTATGTATCTATCTTCTGGTATTGCCGTTAAGATTTTCGTTAAATTTGGGACATCACTCAGAGGAACTTGAATTGAAAATGCGTCCCAGTTTAGAACATCGCTGAACGGTGGAATGTAATGGTCTGAATTAAGAACAGGAACACATTCTGCGTAAATAGCTTCGACGACTCTAGGGCTTGCAACTTCATAACCACTTGGACAAATGCAGTATTTGCTCTTCTTCATCATGCCGAGGTAGGATAATTTTTTTGGGAGAGAAGTGTAGACTTTGATATCTTCGTCGCCTTTGTCTTTCCAGTAGTTTACGAATACTGAACGAACGTAACCATGAATCCCACCAGCGTAGAATGCTAGTAATTTACTCTTAGAAGGCGGTGGACCACCGACAAAGTTTGTAACGTTATCTGATCTAGGATAGATTTCAGGAAATGATACATCCCTTGACGGGTTAAATCCTTCAGAGGTATTAGAATTGCATAGCACCCTGATGGAGTTGTTGTATAGATTAGGAATGTGAAATGATACCTCCGGTCCCTGAATGAGAATAGCGTTAGCCATCCGAAAACAATTAATCAAAATGAGTTTAGAAAGGTAATGCGAAGGACTTTGCTGCTTACCCAATCATGGCATGAAAGCATGAAATGGTCACCACCAAGACTTCTATTCCAGTAAGGATATTTTTGTGCAAGGATGTTAACATAGTCAAGTGCTGCTCGTTTAATGCCTCGTCTATCGCGTGTTTCAGGAATGTACAAGTATGAAACCATTTTCACAACACTGAATGGAAGGAAATAAACATGAGCCTCGTCTGGATTGTAAGTACGAAACCTTGTTTCTTGCTCCGTTTGATGAATAAACCTCCCTTCTGTTGAGTATATACTTTTGCACGGACCGTCATGAAACAGTGGTGGTTCGCCATCGTTGTACACAAAGATCTTGAATGTCTTCTCCATTCAAGTTTATTGATTGGGCCGACCGAGCGAAGCGAGGGATGACCTTTATATAGCCACTTTTTTGTAAATTGTAAGTCATCGATTGACTCAAAAAGATTGGATTTGGAGTCCATGGTTGGTCTTTTTCACTTGACACAATTATCCCTCTCTTTTAGTCCAATTACTATACTCCTTATTTATCCTATTTTTTCAGGGGTATAATTGGAAAGCAAACTTAGTATAACATATCTAAAAATCCATGCTTTGGAATTTTACAAATTTTATCTCGTTGGAAAGGTAATAAAAAAAGCTACGCAATGAGTACAAACAACAATATCAAATTTAGAGATTTTACGAAAAATTCGGAGATATTTATCATTTTAGACACAATTTTAGAAAATTAAATGTACATCCATTATGCAAACCACCACAAAGGATACATAATACATCAACTAATTTTCCGTTGCAACTAATAAAACGATGTACTCTTCAAGAAAAGTGATACTTTCATTTTAGGCACAATTCACGAAAATCGAATGCATAGCCATTATGCAAACCGTCACAAAGGATGCATAACACATAATGCAACCATATTTTGGTTTATGGATCGACTAATTTTCCGTTTCAGAAAAAAGTGATACTTTCACATTCCATTTTAGGAAAAGTGATACTTTCACTCCGTTTCGGGAAAAGTGATACTTTCGTCCTATTTCGGGAAAAGTGATACTTTCGCTCTGTTTAGGGAAAAGTGATACTTTCGCTCCGTGTCGGGAAAAGTGATACTTTCACCCCGTGATACTTTTTCTGAGACGGGGCAAACTTATCATTTTTTTTGAGACGGGGCGAAAGTATCTCTTTTTTTGAGACGGGATGAAAGTATCACTTTTTTGGAAACGGGGTGAAAGTATCATTTTTTTCGAAACGGAGCGAAAGTATCACTTTAAGGAAAGTATCACTTTTTTCGAAACGGAGCGAAAGTATCACTTTTCCTTAAACAGGGCGAAAGTAGTTGCCGACAAATCCCATCTTCAGATTCTTCTTCGGTCGGCCCTCCCACCGTGGCAACGGTTGAACTAGTTTAACTAGTTACAAGTATACCTGTGAAATGCTTGAGCGTTGTTATAAATGTTGCCTTGGGGAACATAATCATTTGCATCTTCATGAAGGGGTGTTGATCTAGTCCGGTTCTCCCCATTTAAAATTGCATCTCTAATCGAAGCGCGAGCTTTTGCTAGATCATGTTCTACCTTCTCGATTTTGCTAAATTTCTTCGAAACTAGTCCATCTTCCTCATTTGGCTCAACCTGCAAACATGAAAGCACAATTAACAATCTTCCAATTCAGTAGGAAAAAAAGGTACAGTTTAGGAAGTACAGTACAACTTACAGTGGGTAATGGTGCTGTGATGCTTATTGGATGCATGGGAATTGTCGACGGCAATGAGTAAGGACTGTGGACAGGAGAAACTGAAGAGGAATTTGATAATGATCTACTTTCAGAACCACCAAACAGACATATAGTTAGTGAGAGTATAAACAAAGGTGCCAAAACTACTATGAAAACAAATGAAGAAGAAGAATTTAAGAGCTTCATTTCTTCTTCTTTTCTTGCTCTGCTGTTGGCTACTAGCACTAAATTACCTCCAATAATTTTTCGAAATGGCTAATATGCCCTTCAATAATTGGTAGCAAACACAAGAATCGGTAGTTAACAAAAATAATCGGTAGATAATTTAATAATTGGCAGTTAGTGTATATATATGTAGTGTTTGGATTTGTTTTTTGAGTTATTTAGTTTTAAAGTTTAGAGTGGGAGAAGAAGATGAAAGAAGCAGTGGGAGAAAACAATTTTTTCTTAAATCCACAACAAACATGGATGGGTATGAAGAAGAATGTGAGAAATATCATGAAGAATATCATGTTCAAGGTTCAATACTGATTAAAGAGACGATTAAATACATTCAGCACCATTAACGTCTCAGAATCGGTAGATAATAGAGTACTTTATCTACCGATTATACCTTTCTGTTCAAAAAGATAAGCACAATCAGTAGACTAGTGATGTTTATTATCTACCGATTGTATAATCGGTAGTCTCGTGATGTTCATTATCTACCAATTGTGCTAGTAGCCCCAAATTCAAAATTTTAAAAAAACCAATGGATTTTTGAGTTTCTCTATTTTCACAATCGGTAGACTCGTGATATTTATTAACTACCGATTGTACAATCGGTAGTCTCGTGATGTACATTATCTACCGATTGTGCTAGTAGCCCCAAATTCAAAATTTTCGAAACAAAGCAAAGAAGAGAACAAAGTCATAATGGGTTGATAAAACCAATACTAAACTACCGATTATAAAAGGGTATATAGGTATTTTCTAACTATTAGGACGTCCCATAGCCACACCTATAAGATGGGAATAAAAAAATCTTCCCTAATTCTTTCGAGGTCTCCCCTAATGACGCCATGCTATTAATGAACCTTACTATTTGTTTTGTTGTAGTTGCATGTTTTAACCTTTTTTTTTCCTGGAAACTAGACTCACATCTTGCCCCAAATTTGCCAACTAATAAGACCACAGAAGTCAAAGAAACCTAGGATAAACTTCCCTTTGTTTTCATCTCCGAACTAAAAATTTAACCATTCATGTAACGTATGACACTTGTTGTCAAAGAAGGCCAACACCCTATCCATGTTAAGATGTTCATAAATGAAACTAGTAGGTTTGGACTGGATGACATATGTAGTAATTGCATTGACGTGGTATACTAGAAGTTTTGAATTGTGACTGTGAAGATAACAAAAACTGATAGTATCTCTTTTATAAAAAAAGGAGTATTTTTTTTTTAGAGCAAAATGTCCAAATTCTGACCTAGAACCTCGCTTGTATCATCGACTAATAACTTTATCGCTGTACCGTAAAATCCAAATGGCTCATGGCTGAATCTGAGTGGGAATTTGACTGAATCACCTGACTGTTTAAGATGATATCATATCAAATTTGTACCAGTAAAGTTTGCATTTCAGCAGACCCACTAGAAGAGGACTAGAGGAATATTCCATTTGCGGAGTGGGGACATCAAATTTGGGTCCCAGTAATCGGAGGGAAATATTACATTACGATATTCTTTAGTGGACGTACTCATATAATACTCCGGAACAAATTGACTGAGAAACAGAGATAAAAATAAAAATACAAGATGAAGAAAGATGAGAATGAATCGGATATTTAGTCTGTGTGGAGCCAGATAGAATGAAAGGTCATGTGAAAGACATCATATCTTTTAGGTGTGCCACTGTTCGCACTGAAATGTCTTTGAACTTATTTTACGCTTCTCTGCATCTTTAAGGATATATACTGCCTACTGCTACCGACAAATGGGTCAACGACTCAACAGTGAAATCATTGACATCAATTTCAGTGCTAAACACAAACTCCAAGCTCAAGCCATCAACATTTCAGATTAACTTAAATCACTCTAGTTATCTCAATAGGTATCTATAAGTTACTCTCATGTGATACAAAAGATTTCATTTTGAAGAATCAGTATAAAGGAGATGTAACTTTAAGATCAGTAAATTTTCCAGCCGCAACTCAAGAAGAAAAAACAATAGAGGGGTTGAGATGTACCACTTTTATTGTTGCTGGCACAATACTTCCAACACAAAAAGTACCAATTACCTCCAGTCACCATCAACCTGGCTCACATTTGGTGTATCTCGAAGTGCGGGAAGGGGCACCGAGATCACAAGATTGTGCAAATCAAACATCGTTGATGCCTCATATTCCATGCTAACATAACTGTCACCTCCACATACAGACGGCCAGCAGTTGACTGCAAACACAACATAGTTTAATAACACGTACCAGAAGAAAAAATTACTTACTATTGGTTTCCAGAATCAAAACTCACTGGTCAGGGGCACTAAAGACTCGTCAGTACTCAGCATTCTCCACCTCAAGAGACTAACACCCGCATCACCAGGTGGACAGGTTGGAAAAGGTCTATTTGGATCTTTCAGGCCTAGTATATTTTCATTTGAAAATAACTCTTTGTTGATGTTTGGATGTGTTTTGAAATGGATGGAAGAGTTGGTTAAAGACTCGATCTGAAATTAGATACAGTATATATTGAAGAGATAAATTAGTGAATCGAACAAATAATTCAAGTCGGACCCACCTAACCATATCATTAGCTATAATAAAATACTAAGAAACCAACAGAGATAGAAACCTGAAACAAATGAACAATTAATATGGTATGATGTTATATACATTATAGAGAATGAAGAATGTGCACATGAACTGATATTTAACTCAGATGAAGAACCATCGAAGCACAATCTAGATGTTAAACCATATACTCTATGTAAAGGACAACATCCATTACAGAAACAATAAAGAGATTCCTGAAGTTATAACCATGCACGAGAAAGACAGACAGTACCTGAGCTTGAATTAGTCCATCCACCTGATTAAGTACTTGAAGCGTAACTGTACCTTGAACATCAAAGTTACTAACCCACCTTCCCGCTTGAGTAGCACATTGAACTTCTCTTCAATATTTTCTTCATATTTACCTAAGAAAGTTAGTACACACCATCTTCGTCTACTTTAACATAGCACGTTCCAATAATAACATTCACACCAGTGATACAGATACCTTGTTGAATTGCTCCTGCAAAGAACTGTTTTCTCCCTCCGAACCTGATCCTATTGCTTTTCCATCACACTGCCAAGACATGCCAGACGGGTCTGTGTAGTATCTGGAAACACAGCCTTTCCTTTTGGAAGTTACTTGAACACACTAATCTGAATTGTGCTAAACAAGCTAAAGCAGGAGCAAAACTTGGCAAGCCATCCTCATAGGCCTTACAAAAGTATTACAAATACAGTACAAGAAATATATAAGAAATGTAGAAAGACCAAAAACTTACAGGGTTGGCCATTTTAATCATGACCAGCAATGGGTAATACAGACTCATACTGCACGGGAAAGGTAAAAGTGAATAAAGACAGCACCTGAGTTTCGGCTCCTACATGTTCAACAATTCTCCGAGTTCTATATAGTTGGATCGGGATCCATGTAAGCTAATCTGATGAAGTACCCTGATGAAAAATAGAAAACAAACAAATAAACAACAATGACAATCATAACCACTATCGATAACAAAACTATCCTTGTTACATATCCAATTTTTGTTGTTGCAATACTTACGATCTCTGCAATCACCTAAGCTTTCCAATACTATGAGATACTATCCCTCCACGCTGCAGATTTGGCATAGTTAGCTTCACTAATTCACAATTGAAACATATCCATAATTGTTACTGAAGGTATGCCACTTACTCTGGGAGTACGTCGGATTCAGTGATGGATACAATGCTAAGCACACAAGTGATGGTATGCCCTTCAATGCTTAATATGCAGGACAAAACTTAGGTCTCCTTTAATTCAAAATAAACTTCACAAGTGAACTAATAAGCACTAAAACATGTTCAACATTCATAAGGAAACAATAACCATCCATATATTAAGCAAATGCCAGTAGTTAAACGTCATTGATACAGGGATCCCTGGAAAACTTATCCATACCATTATCCAGTCGCAACTTTCAGAAATCAAGAGCTAAATGTCATTGATACAGGGACACGTTGCAAATTTATCCATTCGGTTATCCAGAAAAGGAATGCGATCTCATATGCATTCTGCAATGTGTAGAATTAGTCAATTTTTTAGAACGGATAAAAAGCCAAGGAAAAATGAAGATACATTGAAGGATGAACTAGTATACGGTATACCATAAAGAGAGTGAAATGCAGAAAATGCAAGAGAAATCTAGGACGCCCAAACCAAAAGAGCAAACAGAAAAAACTGAGAATCCCTAATGATCCTAAGTCCAAACTAAGCTACCTAATCTATTGACCGAAGAGTTAGATATCTGTTCCCTACTGTGCAGCTGATCCCCACTCAAATTTCAGACTTATTGAAAACATTTCAACATAATGGTAATCAATCATGTTCCACTAAGCACAGAACATCAATTTAGAATAACAAGAGAACCGAGCACAGAACTGAGCACACACTAACTATAGAACAAAGCACCAATCATGATCCACTAATTATAGTTAAGCACACTAAATGGAAACATTAATATTAGTCCTACCTTCAACCGAAAACCGAACTGAGATCACTCATGGATTTTCAAATCTTAATTTAGGATTTACCAATTTACATAAAACACTTAAGACTCTCACTGTAGAAATTGAATGTCCAGCTCTTTTCCATTAAAGGAATTGAGATATCAACTCTCATTGTAGCTCTGTTAAAGACATTTGAAGACAACGAAATTGAGAGAAATATTTTCAACTATTGAAAACGCGTTGCATATATTGTTATACATTAAACAACAAAAAAATATTGATTTTCAGATATGCTTAATTCAAATCTGAACTTAAATTTTCGATCGAGAAAAAGGATTGAGAGATTGAGCAAAACTCAGTCAACAACCCTAGAAAATCTTCATATCTAAACAAAGACGAGGATAAGATGATTACGAATCTGAATTCTGATTATGAATCATATACTAAAATCGAGACGAATCGAATGTTTTAGGCTTTCAAAACCTTAAAATTAAGTTTTAGCTTCAATTCAAAATCAACAAATTAAAGTTTTCGATTCAATAAAAAGATTAAACTTACCTTTCAATTTGTTTTTGTCGATGATTCCCTTCAATGAAAAGATCCGCAAGTAGAAGATTCAATTAAATATTGCTCTCGAAACTCTTCTCCACTGGATTAGGTTATGCTTATCGAGAATTAGGATTTGAAGGTGGAATTGGTTGATTTCTGATATTCGATTTAGGTTTCTCAAATTGAAACGAACTGAATTGAGTGTTTCTCATGCTCGGACTGAATCGAGAGTTCATTCCATATGAAAGAATAGAAGAAGAAAAATCCCAAAAATTTTCGCTTTTTTTAACAGCCCGTCAAAATTACTGGCCTGGTCCACGTTATATGGCTTTGACGATGGTGGCCTATCAAAAATGAATTGACGGACCAGTTCTATCAATTTCTAGGAGAGCCCCCTGTCAAAAATTGTATCTAATTCAGAAAACAAGAGGAACAGACTCATTTAAAAAATGTTGTAAAATGTGTAACTTGTAATTATTCATGACCGACTATGTGTTTGTAAATGTTATAAGTAGGTCAAAATCCGAGGGATATTCCAACAATCACTACACTATAATATTATTTCACTCCTATACTTTGCCTATATGATCGAACAAAATGGAACAAAAAAAAGGACACAAATTACACATGAAGATATGTGACTCTGACTACCTCTGCAGAATAGGGTCTTAGAGGATAGATAATTACGTACTACCGGCATTCTTATTTTTTCTTATCAAGAAGAGGTTCCGAAGTGCTTCCTTGTTTAGCAGAGATTGAACTTTCCTCGCCGGATTTCTTTGGAATTTTCCCAGGCTTGTTTTTAACACCACCCTAAAGATTAAAGAAAAAGAAGAAGAAAATAGTTCCTTAAATCCTTATATTAATTAATTTTTCTTGTGAAATTGGAGTAGAAGCTCAACTAGGGAAAACTTACTGCTACGCCTTTGCTAGCGATTAAACGCCATATGGATGAAATTCGTGCAACTACTGCCGACACTCATACTCTGAGCAATAAGATTAAACTAAACGTGTTAACATTTACAGGTAAACTTCAATCGCTCATCTCAAGAATCTCATCCTAAACTTTACCTTATGTGCACATCAATAAATTCGTTAGTTTCATCTACTAGCTCCTCCTTCCATTCGGTGAAAGGTAAAACGTATGTATTAGTTCAATTGGCACTTGAAAACCAGTACATACACTTATGATGGGAGTTACACTGAGCCATAAAATGCTTAATTCGTGGACATAGTGGCGTGCGACAATAATAAAAACTTAGACCAAACATCATGCATCAATAGAGTTGGCTCAAAATCACCTCTCTCTTCTCAATCTTTTTCGGAGCTTTCTTCAATGGCGATTTTTTTCCTAGGATCTCAGCCTCCTTCTCATATCAATCTTCATTGATTGATTCAGTTTAGGAGTGTGCTAGCTGAACTTCTCATCCGTCCAAGGACAGATCTTTGATCCTTCCCCTTGGGGCCAGGATTTATTGGCTAGTGGAGATTCTTTTCGCCATTGTTTTTTCGCTTTTAGATTGTAATCAGTTTTTACCCTTAAATCATGGTTAAGTTTCAATCTTTGGTCTTACGATCTAAATCTTTTGAGTTCACGTGGATCACAAAAGGAAGATTAAGTGAGTTCAAAATTTTGGAGAGGTTCAAAGGATTGGTGAACTGGTTTTTTTTTTTCCCGGAGGATTCAATTGGTTGGTTGGATGGGGTTTTATCAGGGGCTATCAATGTTGTCTGCACTCTTCCTAATCCAGAGCAACTATGGTCACAAAGATTCAATCAAGCTGTTTTGCTGGTGGAGCTGTTATCTAACTCCAATTGAGTTTTTCTGAAGATATCGAAGGTGGAATCTACAAAAGACATGAAAGCGTGTTTCATTTGTATTCCAGCTGGGGAGAAAGGTTCTATTTGGAAGATTTTTAGGTCTCGTTTGGGTCATTCAACACCTAAGTTTCAACATGCTAAACAGGCGCAGCAGAATGAAGTGTAGCTGAATGAGGTTGATTTTCCCTTTCTTCAAGTTTCGCATAAACAGGCAGCAAAAAATATTAGTTCACTGTCACAAGGGGTTGCAGTTGAAGTTCTGAACTTTCACAATGGATGGATGGGCATTTCGAGGGCGATTTAGAAGCATTTTATGTGGTCGCGGGCAATTGACATTCGTCATATTACTGGTAAGAAAGGTTTTTTTGAAGCTCCATCAGAGGATTTTTATAAGTCGTTGAAGCAGCCTGTTATCATATCCGTGGGACGATCAAAGGTCTTGTTGAAACAATAACTTGGAATGTTTCATTATGATTATTTCAATAACTTAAAAATTGCTTTGATGCTAATAGTGTGTGAAAACGGCTATTGTCATCCTCTAAGAAAGTTTCAATGATTGAAATAAGAGTTTAGAACACTTAACCAACATTGGATTATAAACATGTTGTGCACTCTTGCATATATGTGATCCATGTCCGAGAACCATAGTATGCATACCCGTATGCGTACCTGTTGGTTTGAGAAGTCCGGGAACCTAAGTGCGCGTACGCGTACGCATACTGGCGTAGGTTTGTGTCCGGAATTTTCTGCTGGGTTTGGAGGTATGCGTACCCGTTCGCATACTGGCGAAAACCAAACTTGGTCCGGCTATTCAAGTATGCGTACCCGTTTGCATACTTGAATGGTTAAAGTTCTAAAATCGGTTTTGTTATGAACAAATACATTTATATATTAAGGAATGCATTCTTTGCAAACCGTGGCTATAATGTTCATAATTGATTCGAGTGAATCAAACCGATTTTGCTTCAATTGTGTTCTTGTATACATCTATGAGAATATAGCAATTGAACAACTCTTTAACTAGTTTCATTTGAGTCATTTGAACTAGTTATGGTTAAGATGAATAACGTTGATATGAGAGTGTTCATATAGCTAACCTTGGTTACTGTTGAGCCAACATGGTGTACACGTTTAGGTACGTTTACATAAACCTAAATGGGGGTACATTTCATTTGTGTATAACAAGCTAAGTTCGATCTAACGGTTGAAAGATATTAGATTGAGTCTAATCATGATTTCATCTAACGGTGAATATTGAATGCTTTGTTACCAAGGTAACTGAGATTGCAAACCCTGATTTGAAAACTATATAAAGGAGAACTCTAGCAACTGGGAAACCTAATCCCCACACCTCCTGTGTGTTACTAGTTGCATAAGCTAGAGTCGATTCTCCTTTAACCTTAGGTTTTTCACGAAACCCTGTAGGTTAACGACTAAAAGACTTCATTGGGATTGTGAAGTCAGACCCAACTATTTTCTCTGTAGTTGCGTGTTCTGATCTTACTTTTACTATCGTGATTAAGTACTATCTTTGATAAGATTTGCTTGAGATTTATCTCCGATAGGTAAGATTGAAAAGTAGTCACAAACATCTTCGTCTCATCGTTTGTGATTCCACAATATCTTGTTTCGTTCGATTGGGATTATTGTGAGGTAATTGATATTTCTAGGCTGTTCTTCGGGAATATAAGTCCGGTGTATCAATTAGTTCCTGTTCACATTGATTTATCAAAAGACGGAACAAAAATCGTAGGTATTTCTGTGGGAGACAGATTTATCTATTCCTATAGACTTTTCTGTGTGAGACATATTTGTTTATCAAGTCTTCAACTTTGGGTCATAGCAACTCTTGGTTGTAGGTGAGATCAGCTAAGGGAATCAAGTGCATAGTATCCTGCTGGGATCAGAGGCGTAAGGAGCACGGCTGTACCTTGAATCAGTGTGAGATTGATTAGGGTTCAACTACATTCCAGTCCGAAGTTCATTGGTAGTAGGCTAGTGTCTGTAGCGGCTTAATACAGTGTGGTGTTCAAAACTGGACTAGGTCTCGGGGTTTTTCTGCATTTGCGGTTTCCTCGTTAACAAAACTTATGGTGTTTGTGTTATTTCTTTTCCGCATTATATTTTGTTATATAATTGAAATATCACAGGTTGTGCGTTGAATCGATCAATTGGGAAATCCAACCTTTGGTTGTTGATTGAAATTGATTGATCCTTGAACATTGGTCTTTGGCACCGTTCAAGTTAATTCTCTTATATTCAATCAGGATCGCAAATTCCTATTTGCTGATTGCGGATTGAATTAATAGATAGAGATATAAAACTCTTTGATATACTTTTCTCTATATTGAGTCTGACTGTCTAGTTGATTCTCTTGAAAGTATATTGGAGTTTGTCTATTCAGATTGCCAAACGAAATATTGGGTGTGGTTGTTAGACCCCCGCTTTTTCACCTTTCGATTTGAAAAGTGAATTGTAAGATGTTTAATTTTAACTACGCATAAAAAAGTCTGTTTACCTTTTTTTTTTTTTTTTTTTTTTACATTTCTTCTGTTTCCTACCAGGTATGAGATGAGATTCAATATGAGAAATGGTTTAGCTTCACAGAAAAAACTTTCAATATCTTCTGTAGATCTTCCCCGGATTAATGAAAATTACATCGGCAGGTATGTTTCATCTTATTTTCGTTGTTTTGTGATGTTTTCTTACTATGGTTCTTGTTTTGCTAATGCATCATCTTTAATTCAGGAAACAAAGGTTCGTGTATGCAACTATAGTGGGAAAACTGACAGGAATTATTAAATTTGATTTGCATGCTGATCCATTGCTGGGAAAGAAAAATTTTGAGGTAGGAGGAAATATTAAAGGTATCTTTAACTTGGAACCTGGAAAGTTTTGCGGAGATACTATTTTTGTTTCTCGTAAGTCAGGAATAACATCTGAAGAAGATGATGGGTACTTAATATTCTTCGTAAACGATGAGAACACTGGGTAATTATTGTCTCATATCTTTGAATTCTCATCCTTAATCTTTTTAAGCACCGGATTAAAAAGATTAGGGTCTAGGAAACCGATTAGAGAGATGTATGATAGACGTATTCATGTGTTTATTTTCATCTCTATTGTGTATATTGTTAGTACCCATTTTTGTACTTATTTTGGTATTTTATCTCTTTGTAGGTGTTTTTGGAGAAATAAGCTTTTGCGGCGAAATTGGCTCGAAAAGTTGATAAATGCAACCCAAGGGACGAGTGTTATGCGGACTCCAGCAACGGATAAGAGGCGACCACTGGATAAGGGGTAACCTTTCCCATTCACGTTCAAATTTTGTTTTTGGCTGGAAACCAAAACCAAAACAGAAAACATGTTTCTGGCAGTTTTGGTGGTAGTGATTTGGAGGAGTTTGAGGTCGACTAAACCTCTGATTTTCATAGGATAGACTCCTTATGGGTCTAGGAATCTAATATGGGTGTTGAAATCAATTAAACTGGGCTCAATCGACAGATTTTTATCTCAACAGCAAAATATGGAAAGTCACGTGTGTGACCTGTTTTAGGAAATTTTAGAGAGATTAAAGTGCTATAAACCTTCCCAAATATTGGTATCTATCTAAGGAAGAGTTTAGAATCAAAATAAAAGCTCAAAAACGCGTATAAATTCTAAAATAAGAAATTGCCGCAACTTTCCCGTGAAGAGAAAGGAAGAGATTTTGGAGAGATTTAATCGCTCTTTTTGATATAAATAGATTGGTTGGGTCATATAGAAGGGTGTCGAGAGTTTGGGGGGCGGAGGAAGGCTGAGGAGTGAGAAATCAAGACGAACAGCAAGCTTCCTGCTGCTGTTTTCTGCTGGTGCAGTGAAGAAGAAGCCGAAGAACATTGACCCACAAAGAAGAGTCGCGGACGAGTATCGTTCTTCAACAGCAGACCACATTTATCGTTTATAAACAACACCTGATTGTAACGGTGACTTCTGTAACGACCATTAAGTGTTGCAGATTCGCTGTATTATTATTTCTCTTCAATAAAAACACCTTTTGAGCCATGTTTCAATCTTTTGAGTGTGTTTTTGATATGAGGAGCTAAACCCAAACATTGGGACGACAGAGGGAGTCGATTTCCATCATATAGTAAATTTAATTTATTATTTTTATGACTTTTGCATTAATTTAAAATTGAAATATGATTTGAATTAATTAGTTGTCATTTAATTTGATGATGTATGCTTAGCTTAAATGTTTTGATACATCATGCTTAGGATTTACAACTAATATTTTGAGAAACTACTTAGGCAAAAATAAGAGTCACCATATCATATTTTATTTGGGTTATAATTGTTGAGAATAAATAAATTGAACCACATGCATGAGAATTGGTCAAATCCTTAGTCCCAATACCTCTCGCCCATTGTTTATATATTTTTATTAAATTTAAAAAACTCGAATCTTCACAAGTCCGAGAGTTTGAACTCATTTACTACAACAACTTTAAAATCACATCAATGTAGTCGGCATATGACAAGTCCTAATATCCATACTCGCTAAATGCCTATGGGAAGTCCTAATCAAGATCCATATTTGCCGACCAAGGAACTGCGTTTCTGCGCCAATATCTTTCCTTTCATTAAATGAACAACTACGTACATTTTGTTCATGGTTAGGCTAAGTCCTATGGGCTAGATTGAGCTGCTAGATTAGCAGTGAAGTGTTTTAATTCAAAAAAAAAGCATGGCCTATTTGTTAACACTAGTTCTCTCTCCTAGCATTTGCTCGCAGTTGAACTAGCAGCGAGATAGTAGCGCTGAATGGTTCAGCGATACAAAAATCACATTTTCGCTGAATGGTTCAGCGTTGGGCGATTTATTTTTTGATCTGACGGCTGAAATTTAAAGTGCTGAACCAAACAGCGCTGGGCAGTGGTCCCAGCTGACATGGACTGCTAATCTAACTGCTAGAGTAGCACTCCCATAGGACTTAGGAGGTTGCCCTAGCTGACGTGGACTGCTAATCTAGCTGCTAAATTAGCACCCATAGGACTTAGCCTTAAGCTAACCACTTTAGTTAAAAACGAATTACTAGTTTCCATTTTTTTTTTGTTCTGATGTATATTTCGTCTAATGATTAGTTAATGCTTGGGAGGACGGTGATGAAGTAGTGTTGATCACTTGTCGCCTTCAAGATACAGACTCAATGAGCGTCGCTTACTGGATTGAAAATCATTTCGATTTCAAAAGTGAACTGTAAGATGTTTAATTTAAACTACGAATGAAAGAGTCTGTTTACCTTGTTGTTTTTTTTGTTTTGTTTTTTTAACATTTCTTCTGTTTCCTACCAGGTATGAGATGAGATTCAATATGAGAAATGGTTTAGCTTCACAGAAAAAAACTTTCAATATCTTCTGTATATCTTCCCTGGATTAATGACAATTACATCGGCAGGTATGTTTCATCTTATATTCGTTGTTTTGTGATGTTTTCTTACCATGGTTCTTGTTTTGCTAATACATCATCTATAATTCAGGAAACAAAGGTTAGTGTATGCAACTATAGTTGGAAAACTGACAGGAATTATTAAATTTGATTTGCATGCCGATCCATTGCTGGGAAAGCAAAATTTTGAGGTAGGAGGAAATATTAAAGGTATCTTTAACTTGGAACCCGGAATGTTTTGCGGAGATACTATTTTTGTTTCTCGTGAGTCAGGAATAACATATGAAGAAGATGGTGGGTACTTAATATTCTTCGTATACGATGAGAACATTGGGTAATTATTGTCTCGTATCTTAGAATTCTCATCCTTATTTACAATTTTTCTTTTCAATAATAGCTTAATGTTGCATATAAGTATTTGATCCTAGCTAGAGATTAGATAAGAGCAAGAAAAAAACAACTGAGAATGTTCTTCGGGCTTTCAGCCTTGCCCCATATACCATTCTTCTGATTCTCGACTCACATAACAAGTAGCATACAAAATCTTTTTCTGTATACTGTGAGCATGTATCTCTGCCAGGTTTGGTTTTACCATGACATTGAATATACAACCATTCAAGTCATACATTGCTGATGCCAATTCCAAGATTGATCACTTTCTCGGATGAAGGAGAAGACGAAATATTCCTCTGATTTGGATTCAGAGAAGAAGAATAAACTGGTGGATCGATTCCATTCATGGTGAGAATTCAAAAAACCCTACAAAAAAAAAATCGCATCTCTATCCCCTGCCACGTAAGCAGAGAGGAAAGAGAAAATTCTTAGGTCATTCTCCTTTTTGAACCCATTTATTTTGATCAAATTCTCAGCTTGATTACTATCGATGTTTCTTTCTTACAAATGTGTCGAGTGCTCCTATTCCAAATATCAAGGCCTTTGAGGATGCTCCGGATGATGCATTGAATAACAACAAAGGCTTGTGTGGTAATATCTCCAGAGGTTTGGAACCATGTAATCCATTGATTGTGGTTGGAAGAAAAGAGGCCAAGCACAAACGTTTGCTGACGATCCTACTTCTTTTGTTTGGTTCATTGATTGCTTGTGTGGTAAGATTCATCAAGGGAGCAAGTAACGCACTTGCATACATGAACCACGATTGCATTCCAGCGATAGTTCACAGGGACATATCTAGCAGCAATATCTTGTTAGACGCTGAATATCATGCTCGTGTTTCTGATTTTGGTACGACGAGGATGTTGAAGCCAGATTCATCCAATTGGACTTCGCTTGCAGGAACATATGGATATGTTGCTCCAGCCTGGAGCCTCCAGGTATACAATCCAACTGCAACTTTTATAATTTACTGTTATTGGGTACCATTAATTTCTTTGAAGTTACTAAATAAATTTGCATCCATTTCTTTGTTACATAATGCTTTTACAGAGCTTGCCTACACAATAAAGGTGACCAAAAAGTGTGATGTTTATAGCTTTGGGGTGATCATACTGGAAGTACTAATGGGAAGGCACCCATCTGAAATCATCACATTACTCTCTCAAAATCTTCTTTCATCTTCGTTTTTGAGTAACGTCAGACAAAACATAAGGTTGATAGACATCTTGGATCAATGCATTGAAGCACCAACAGATGACGTTGTTAAGAAAGAAATAATGTACCTTGTGAAGGTTGGATTTTCATGCTTACGTAGTGACCCATGTACTTGCCCAACTATGCAGGAAGTTTCAAATGTACTAGCATTTTCAACTCAGGGCAGGGCAGATTTTGCAAAGCCCTTTGAATTGATTACTCTGGGAGACATACTACTATTGTCATAATAATTTGTTTAAGCAAGTCATCTTTTAGTATTTTAATTTCATTTGTTTTCTGTTATGAATATAATATTACATTAATCTTTACTGGACGCACTCATACTTAAATACTCTTGAACAAAACCTGAGAAAAAAGACAGAGAAAAGATGGAGAAAGATCAGAATGGATCGATCAAGATGGCAAAGGACTGGATACAAAGTCTAGCTCAAGGTCGGAAAGGTCGTGAAATTGAAACTCAAGCTCTTCACCATCTCTATTCTATTCATGTCCGGAGAGGCTTAATTCGATGCAATTTCTTAGTACCCAAAAGCTTATCTGTAAATCACAATCTCAATTTCACATTTTTTTTTCTCTTCTTTTTTGTTTTTGTTTTTTTGGTGTTGTTTTGGATTGAATTGATCTCTTCTTCTTTGAACAAATTTTTTTTTTTGAATTGATTATAGTTTTTCTGTGATTTTGGTGATAGGATAGAGATGGAAATTGGCATGTAGGAGCGATTGCAACTCTAATTGACATCATTGGCGCTTCTGCTATTGTCACTGTTGTTGGTAACATCAACGTCTCCGTTGATTTCAGCATATCCTACTTCTCACCGGCAAAGATTAATGTAAGAATCTTTTGTGGTCAAATCCTATTGACTAAGTCAAGTTTCATACTTCTTGATCCCATTTTAGTTGGCAAATTTCTTTTATTTCCAAGGACAATTCCTATGGCAACTGTCAAATTCAAACTTTTGTTGAGCCAGGTGGATGGCCAAACTGGTTTTTCCATTATGGTATAGCATTGGGAGGTTGATCATTAAGCGCCAGATTTTAAGAAACACGCTAGCGTTCGAAGAAAAATCGTCGGAGTTGGGAATACAAGCGCTGGCGCTCGACGCTTAAACGCAGCGCTTGATTGTCGAACGCTGGCGTTTTTTCTACAAATGCCAAAGGGTAGTTTTTTTAAAATTCAAAATTCACTTTTTACCTCTATAAATTACCATCATTTTCAAACAATTCACTCACACCAAAATTCACTTCTCTTGAATTTTCTCTTCTAAAATCTATTTCAATTTTTTAGTTTGTTGTTGGTGAAATGGCTGAAAAGGCGATCACACTTTTTTGCGATGCAAAACTTGAAGCTACTGTTTCTAAGATATGTGGGAGTTTTAAAAAGATACAAAATTGTAAGAGGAAAGTGCAAGTTTTTGAAGTTGCTCCAAGAAAATGTTTCGCTAAAGGGCAAAGAAGAGCTCCAGTTTTGAAAGTTAACAACAAAAAATTCAAAAACAAAGGCGAAACTGTCAAAGAGCGCGTTGAATGGAAGATACGTCAAATGAAGATAAACAGGAGGCCAATACTTGTACTTGATTTTTATTGAAGTTGTTTAGTACTTTTTATTACTGTCTAAGTTTATATCTTGTAAAAGAATTGGCAGTAATATCAATGAATGAAAATATTTAGATTTTAAAATAGATTTCCACTTAAGATTAAAGCGAAATTTATTACAATTTAAACTTGCAAATAACATCAAACTACATTTTGATAAACCACATTAAAAACATCAAACTACATCAAATCCAGCGACATTCTCTTTGTAGAGTTCATAACATTCAAAATGCTTAAACTCTCTTCTGCTTTCTTCAGTAAACTTGGTCTGAGCGATGGTTTTCTGTAAAACAGATAAACAACAAGTTCAGATATTTATGATGCAGTTGATCAGTGAGGACAAAGGTAAGATACTCCTCAGTTCTTTGTTGGATAATCCATAATAGCTATGGTGAACCATCCACAAAACTTCCGTATAATGTTTGACTTCCTTAGTGATGATTGCAATTCTTAGTTCTAGGCTCTTACTGTTTCTTATGGTTTCGTTCCGCGATGCTACAAAATGTCCCAATACTCTTTCCCAGAAATAGTCACTGTTCATTGGTCTCATCAAACGATGTAGCCAACATCGAACAAGAGTAACATCTTCTTCAATTGTAAAGACCGGGAGCGGCAGTCGAGGGCAGTACAAATGTGCTTGATATGGACCATCTTTTAGAATTCTAAAACACGCTTCATAACGAAAAGGTTTGTCGTGAGCTTCCTCCCAATTATCAAGAGTTTTTTGGATCACTTCATCTTCAGTTACACCGATGAACTTTTCTCGATCAATTTCCATTACCAGAGCAAGAAATGGCTGGACTGCAAGCCTAATAGATTGAAAACGAGCATGCAATCGACGAGCATCTTGGTTTCCTGGGTTTCCCTTCAGTGAGATGAACATTGAAAAAAACATTCTCCCAAAAATAAGCGTCTTGAAAGCCCATACCAGTGATTACCCTATGAAAAAAATATGATTTGCATATAGTTATATCCTCTTCTTCAGTAAACTTGGGACCATGATTTCTAACGGACATTTCTGGAGAGTGAGAGAGATTAAGAGTTTAAGAAAAAAAGAAGAAGAAGAAGAAGATGTGATTTTGGAGATGGGAAGAATGAAATTTATAGGTCGAGAAAGAAAATCGAGCCGTTGGAAATTTAGCCGTTGGCGTTTGTAGTATAACCGCACGGCTTTCCTTTGAGCACCCATTTGAATTACAGTTGGTGTTTGTAGTAAAACCGCGCCATTTTACTAAAACCGCCCGTTTGAATTACCAACGCGTATTCTTTTGTTATAAATACAACACTAGGGGTGACCTCTCAACCAAACCAACAGATTTCTTTCTCTCAACATCCACCATGTTTTCTAAAGGCAAAGCGAAGCAAAAATTATGTGTCGAAGCAAAAGAGGTTTTTCTATTATGTTTCATGGATAACCACAGTCTTATGCAATATGAAAAAGTGGGGGTACAACAATCTCACCCAATAATTCGCTTAGCAATCTGTATGGACTAACTCCAATATACTTTTAAGAGAATCAACTAGACAGTCAGACTCAATCTTAATAAAAAGTATATCAAAGAGTTATATCTCAATTTCTCGATTAAATACTTACTCAAGCAAATAGAAATCTGCGAGTCTAATTGAATACAAGATAAATTAACTTGAACGGTACCAAAGACCAATATTCAAGTATCAATCAATTTCAATCAACAACCAAAGGTCGGATTTCCCAATTGATTGATTCAACGCACAACCTGTGATATTTCAATTATATAACAAAATATAATGCGGAAAAGAAATAACAAAGACACCAGAAGTTTTGTTAACGAGGAAACCGCAAATGCAGAAAAACCCCAGGACCTAGTCCAGATTGAACACACTGTATTAAGCCGCTACAGACACTAGCATACTACAAACGAACTTCGGTCTGGACTGTATTTGAACCCCAATCAATTTCACACTGATCCAAGGTACAATTGCGCTCCTTATGTCTTTAATCCCAGCAGGATACTATGCACTTGATTCCCTTAGCTGATCTCACCTACAACTAAGAGTTGCTACGACCCAAAGTCGAAGAATTTAATAAACAAATCTGTATCACACAGAAAAGTCTACAGGAATAGATAAATCTGTCTCCCACAGAAATACCTACGAGTTTTGTTAGGTCTTTTGATAAATCAAGGTGAACATGAACCAATCGATAACCCGGATTTATATTCCCGAAGAACAGCCTAGAATTATCAATCACCTCACAATAATCTTAATCGACTAGCGAAACAAGATATTGTGGAATCACAAACGATGAGACGAAGATGTTTGTGACTACTTTTCTATCTTGACTATCGGAGAAATTAATCTCAAGCCAATCTTACGATTGCACTCAATCACGATAGAAACAGCAAGATCAGATCACGCAACTACAAAGAAAATAGTTGGGTCTGGCTTCACAATCCCAATGAAGTCTTCAAGTCGTTAACCTACAGCGTCTCGGTATAAACCTAAGGTTAAAGGAGAATCGACTCTAGTTTATACAACTAGTATCACACAGGAGGTGTGGGGATTAACTTTCCCAGTTGCTATAGTTCTCCTTTATATAGTCTCCAAATCAGGGTTTGCAATATAAGTTACCTTGGTAACAAAGCATTCAATATTCACCGTTAGATGAAAACCTGATTAGATTCAAGCTAATATCTTTCAACCGTTAGATCGAACTTAGCTTGTTATACTCAAATGAAATGCACGTTCATTTAGGTTTGTGTAACCGTACCTAAACGTGTACACCTAGTTGGTTCAACAGTAGTTAACCAAATGGTTAGCCATATGAGCACTTTCATATCAATCTTATTCATCTTCACCATAACTAGTTCAATTGACTCAAAAGAACTAGTTAGAGAGTTGTTCAATTTCTTAGATCTCATAAAAGTATACAAGACACAATCGAAGCAAAAACGATTTTGATTCACTCGAATCGATTCATGAACTTTATAGCCACGGTTTGCAAATATGCATTCCTTAGTTTATATAAGTTTAAGTTCACGAATAAAACGTTTTTAGAAAATAACCCACTCAAGTATGCATACCGGTACGCATACTTAA